>PVJS01011260.1:0-46140 GCA_004027185.1 Glis glis | reverse complement strand
AAAAAAAAAAAAAAAAAAAAAAAAAAAAAAAAAAAAAAAAAAAAAAAAAAAAGAACACTAATATAACATACTTCGCTCTTAAGCAGGATGCTCTTTCTAAAGTAAGTATCAAGGCCGGGCGTGGTGGCGCACGCTTGTAATCCCAGTACTTTGGGAGGCGGAGACCGGAGGATCCGGGTTCGCGGCCAGCCTCAGCGCGCATGCGCGCGCGCACGCGATCGATCGATCGATCTCTCTCCTCTCTCTCTGTCTCTCTCTCTGTCTCTCTGTCTCTCTCTCTCTCTCTCTACCTAACGAGGCCCTCGCAACTTCGTGAGACCCGGTTTCAAAAATAAAGCATAAAAAAATAGGGCCGGGGGCGTAGCGCGGAGGTAGAGCGCCCCTGCGTTCAATCCCCGGAACCGCAAAAAAAAAAAAAAAAAAAAAAAAAAATAAAGTAAGTATCAGCCGGGTGTGGTGGCATGCACCTGTAATCCCAGTTCTTGGGAGGCTGAGAAAGGAGGATCACAGGTTTGAGACCAGACTCAGCAACTTAGTGAGACCCTCAGCAACTTAACAAGATCCTCAATTACCTAATGAGACCCTTTTTCAAAATAAAAAATAAAAAGGGCTGGGGGTGTAGCTTGGAGGTAGAATTACCCTGGGTTCAATCCCCAGCACCAAAAAATAAACATCAAAGTTCTTCACATTCCCAAGCAATCCCACCCCCAATCCCAAGCAAAAGGGAAAGAAAATGGCTGGAGACTCTGAACACTCAGGACTCAACTCACGCTAGAGGCCAGGTGAGAGAGATGATGGCTGCCCTTGCCTATGATTGCAGGAAATTCTAGAAAGTTCTTTAATTTCGTGGCCACAGGTAACCACCTTGCGCCCTTCCCCGCTGAGTCCGGCTGCCAGCAGGCTGCTCAGTGTTGAACTGAAGGGCGTGGGCGACGTGGACGCGTCCTGCCTGTAGCTTGGATAATCCCTGTCTTCAGCAGCTGTCTCTGCTCGGGGACGTTATCTATAGGTCGTAAACTGTGTTAAGAGGTCAAAGGTGTTCCTTCTGTCGATCTGAGCTGCTTAAGATGGGCATGGGTGCATTGATGGAATAAATCTCAGAAACTACATTTTCTCAGTGTGTGTGTGTGTGTGTGTGTGTGTGTGTGTGTGTGTTATACTAGACACATCCAATTCTGACAGATGTTAAGTAAATATGTCCCAGTCTTGGAAGGTTAATTTCTTTCCTCCCTCCCTCCATCCCTTCCTCCCTTCCTTCCTTCCTTTTTTCCTTCCTTCCTTCCTCTTCCTACTGAAGATTGAACCCAGGGGCATTCTACCTCCAAGCTATAGCCCTAGCCCTATTTATTTTTTATTTTGAAACAGGGCCTCAGGAGATTGCTGAGTCTCACTACATTGCTGAGGCTGTCCTCGAACCTGCGATCCTCCTGTCTCAGCCTCCTGAGATTACAGTTTAACTGGGGTTACAGTTGTAGCTGGCATGAAGGTTATTTTCTAGTCACACTGCCCCAAAAATATGGGGGTGAGGGAAAGTGCCAGCACACGGCAAGTCCATGATGTCAACTCTAAACCTCCTCGACTCTCTAAAGGGGTGATACAGGAATGGGTTGGGGGCTGGGGAGTAGGTTTCAAAAACAGCCGCTTAGGCAGCTAAATCCTTGCTGGGGCTGGTTATTTAGAACCACACCTCTGCAAGAAAAGCCTATGGATACCATCTTCCCTTGTGAATGGGAATTCTGTGTAACTTGATCCATCCTCAGTACTAGTGGCCAGGTACAAGGTCAGAGGAGATGAAGCACTGGGCTGAACTGGCATGACCTCTACACCACGCCCAGAAATTCACAATCTTTTTTTAATTTAATTTATTTTGGTACTGGGGTTTAAACCCAGGGGCATTCTACCTCTGAGCTACACACACCCCCATCCCTTTTTATTTTCTATTGTGAAACAAGGTCTTGCTTAGTTGCTGAGGGTCTCATAAAATTGCTGAGGCTGGCCTCAAACTTTGATCCTTCTATCTCAGCCTCACAAGTACTGGGATTACAGGTATGCGCCACCATGCCCAACTCACAATTTGTGTGTGTGTGTGTGTGTGTGTGTGTGTGTGTGTGTGTTTGTCTGTCTGTGTTACTGGGTATTGAACCTGGGGGTATTCTATCTCTGAGCTACACCTGCAGCCCTTTTTATTTTACTTTGAGACAGGGTCTTGCTAAATTGCCCAAGCTGACCTTGAACTTGTAATCCTCCTGTCTCAGTCTCCCAAGCACTGGGACTATAGGTGTGCACCATTGTGCCCAGCCAGGAATTTGCAGTTTTTAAACACTGGCTAAATGGGGCTCCCAGGAATGTTCTGGTTAGTATGAAAGATGCACAGTTATTTGACAATTTGGGCATCCAGAAGTGTCACTAAGACTACTACAGTTATTATAAATACATGTCCCTCTACATAAAATTATATATTATACATAGTCATACATAATATATAAATATTATATGCATTATTACAAACCTATCATCAGAAAAATAATGGTAATACTAATTTTCTAACTTATGAGAACAAAGGGTCCTTTTTTGTGGTAGTGGGGATCAAACCCAGGAGTTTCTGCCTCGGAGCTACACCCTTACCCCTATTTTGTGTGTGTGTGTGTGTGCGGTACTGGGGATTGAACCCAGGGGTGTTCTACCTCTGAGCTACACCCCTGGCCCTATTTTTTATCCTTTATTTTGAAACCGGGTCTCACGAAGTTGCGGAGGGCCTCATTAAGTAGCTGAGGCTGGCCGCGAACCCAGATACTCCGGTCTCCGCCTCCCAAGTACTGGGATTACAAGCGTGCGCTACTACGCCCGGTGACCCCTATTTTATTTTTATTTTTGACCCAGGGCCATTCTACCGCTGAGCTACACCCCCAGACCTATTTTATTTTTTATTTTGAAACAAAATCTAAGTTGCTGAGGGTCTCACTAAATTGCTGAGGCTGGCCTCAAACCCGTAATCGTCTATTCTCAGCCTCCCAAGTACTGGGATCACAGTCATGCACCACCACACCTGGCTTATTTTTTTTTTTTTTTGAAACAGAGTCTTGCTAAGTTATCGCACTCTGGTCTCAAAACTGCCATCTGCCTGTCTCAGCCTCCCAAGTACTAAGAGTACAGGCATGTGCCACCGTGTCCTACAAAGGGGTCCTTTTTTTGTGGTACTGGGGATTGAATACCCCCAACCCTATTTTATTTTTTATTTTGAAACAGGGTTTCACTAAGTTGCTGAGGCTGCTCTTGAACCTGCAATCCTCCTGTCTCAGCCTCACAAGTACTGGGATTACAGGCGTGCACCACCGTGCCAGGCTAAAGGGGTCCTTTTAAAGTCAACTTTTTAAAAAACTAACAAAGCAATGCCCCTGGGTCTCACACCTGACTCTAAACCTGGGTCCTTTTCTTGCCTTACCTGCCAGTCAACAAAACCCATGACTTGCTTAAAGGTCCAACAAGGGCAGCCTCTGAATTTAGTGTGTGTATGTGTGTGTGTGTGTGTGTGTGTGTGTGTGTGTGTGTATGCATGCATGCAATCATACTTTTTTATGATCTATACATACAGTACAATATGGAAGTTTGAAAACTCTGACAGGAATGGTAATTAATACAAACAGGGAAGTTTAAAGCCCCGTAACTCACGCCACGCCGAGGACTAGGCGATGACATGTTTACGAGAGCTGTTTACGAGAGCGGGGACTTGCGGAGTCCGCCCAGCCTTACCTGCAAGTGGAACGGGGAGAGCTGCACGTCATAGCGCTGGTGTCCTGCGCCTGCCGAGGCGGGCCCCGCGTGGACCAAGAACCGAAGGGTCTCACCCACCACGTGACAGACCACCACCTGCAGGAGCGACAGGTGGAACGTTACAGGAGCGCAAGGAGAGCGGGCCGCAGCCATCTTCATCTCGACGAGTCCGACAACCTGGACTCTCCATTAGCAAGGTCAAGAATGTAGGGTTTCAAACCTGCATCTTTTCTGTTATCTGGCAATTTGAAAACCAGAAACAAAACATGAAATCCTTGCTTCCCGATGGATTTCTCAGGAGCTAAACTCTGTCCTGCCCGAAGCTAGCTGCTATGCTCCCTCCACATACAATGAAGGTTGCATCTTTAAATACTGCTTTCTCGTATTTTTCCACAATGACTGATTATAAATTCCCTAGACATTTCTAGATTCATACAGAGTAAAAGTCATCAGTCATCTTCTGTCAGTAAAAATGAGCCTCAAAAAGAAAACAAGTCATAGGCATTACAAGCAAAAATTAAAAAATTTACCCAGAATACAAGAAGTTGTTTCTACCTAAATAATATATGCATATATAATATATACATATATTACACACACATACATATATATATATATATATATATATATATATGTATATTTGTGTGTATGTGGTACTGGGGATTGAACCCAGGGGCATTCTACCTCCAAGCTACACCCCCAGACGTTTTTTATTTTTTGTTTTTCAAACAGGGTCTTGCTCAGTTGCTGAGAGTCTTGCTATGTTGCTGAGGCTGGCCTTGAATCTGGGATCCTCCTATCTCAGCCTCCCAAGTCCTGGGATAACAGGTGTGTGCCACTGTGCCCAGCTTACCTAAATAACTTTAACATATGATTGATTTTCAAACACGCAAGGGTCATTCAAAGAACATTTGAAATATTAAACAATTATGAAGTTATACAGCACAACAAAAACAGATTATAAAATGAGCTTATTTTATAGAATAAAAATTTAAGAGACAGAGACAAGCCGTTACAAAAGGGCATAGGCCAACTATAATCCTGATATGTCATAAAGTATTTTAGAGGGACAAATTTTATAGCTGTCACAGCACAGCGATAGCTAGTTTCAGACAAAGAAGTTCTTTATGGGAGCAGATCTCCTGGAAGGAAACTAGGTAATCCCCGGGCAGAAGGCCAAGCGAGCTCAGGGCGGGTACTTAGGAGCCAGGTGCCAGGCGGGCAAGGGCTGGGGCGGGGCCCGCCGGGCGCTGGAGAGCAGGGCAGCTGGAGGGAGCCCGGTGGTAGCCGGTGACCAGAGCCACCAGCATGGGGAGGCTGAGGGCGACTCAGACAGCTCTCCACCTCCCAAGGGAACCCTGACCCCACCGCGGGGAGTTCGCTTGGGGAGGGAGAGAAAATTCTTTAAGTCTCTGGTGGATTTGTCAGAATCTAAAATACCAAGTGGAAAGAATATCAAAATAATTGCTTTGCCTGCTCTTCCACAAAGCTCAAGCCAAGGCCCTTTTCCTTTCTCATCCCCTGGCTTCCCACGCAGCCACACCCTGAGCCCCCGGCAGGGCCAGCCAAGGGAGAGCGGGCCTTCATCGGTCCCGGCTGAGTCTTCTTTGTGACTATTCTCTGACATCCCTTTCAAAAGACTGATATACAGGGATGTCCCTTCATCATCTCCAGAGTTTAACACAACAACAACAAAAACTGTTCGGATAGCCTGGTGCGGTGGGTGGCGCACACTTGTAATCCCAGTACTTGGGAGGCTGAGACAGGAGGATCACAGGTTCGTGGCTAGCCTCCGCTACTTAGTGAGGCCCTCCAAAACTTAGTGAGACGCTGTTTCCAAATAAAGAATAAAAAATAGGGCTGGGGGTGTAGCTCAGAGGTAGAATGCCCCTGGGTTTAATCCCCAGTACCGCAAAAAAAAAAAATGTTCAGATAAGAAATGTCACCTGTTGGTGTTAACAATCAATGCTCTAGCCCAGCATGGTGGCACACATCTGTAATCCCAGTACTTGGGAGGCTGAGATGGGAAGATCACAGGTTCGAGGCCAGCAATGAAGTGAGACTCTCCACAACCTGGTAAGACCCCGTTTCAAAATAAAAAAATGAAAACAGGCTGGGGGTGTAGCTCAGAGGTAGAATGCCCCTGGATTCAATCCCAGGTACCAAAAAAAAAAAAAAAAAGTAAAACAAGAACAAACACCAGGACTCTGTTCTTTCTTTGGAGCGTCTACACTATGCCAATCCGATCTTTCTTAGGAAGCAATTCAGCCAGTGTCTTGACTCCTGTGAGAAGCTGGGGTTTTCCTGTGTGTCCAGGCCTACAGGAAGCCCCTCCCCACCCCCATTCCTGGAAACGCAGTGTCCAAACACTGGTAAAAGCCGGCAAGTCAATAAGTAAATAAAATAAAAGGACTTTAGAACTTTCTAGAAAGCATGACTCCAAATTGACCACTCTGGCCACAGCAGTTAAGTGCAACCTCCAGGGGAACCTGGCGAGGCTGGGAAGTCTCTTCACAGCCCCCCAGCAGGCCACCCCCCAGATAAAGCCAGCCGCACAGGCCGCCCTTTCCCCTCTCCCCAAGAAACAATCCAACCCGCGCTGACATTCTGAGGCTCCTGCTGTCCCCAGGGTCTCCCCAAGGGACAGTCCTCAGGGCCAAAGCCTTTCTCAGGGCCGCCTCCGCCTCTGACCCCTGCCCCAGGAACAATAATGTCCCATTTGTCAAATGGACAAGAACAAAATGGAAAGGAGGGTTTAAAACTAAGTAATCTCCTTTTAGCGTATTAAGGTGTTATCCACAATGGGGATTAAATTCTCCCAGCCCCGCGCAAACAGAGCAAGGCTGGGCCCTGGAGAGGGGGCCCTGGACGGCGGAAGGCAGGGTCCCCCATCAAGTCCCGTGGGTCCTTCCAACTTGCTTGATGCCTAAGGGGCCAGGATGCCAGGGGCCGAAGTACTTCACTGTGTGTGAACGGCAGAGGCCCAGATCCTGACCCTAGAGCTCCGTCCCCCAAACACTACGGTGTCCATGGGAATTCCTTCTTACGTTTCTGAGTCAGCTCCTTAGAGAGTCCCAATTATGCGGAACTAACTAATACAGCTTTTAGGTCCTTGCTTGGGTACTGAGCATCTCCCTCTGAAACAGTCTGACAGTAGCATGGGATTTTTGCAGATTCAAACAGAAGCCATATCTGGTATCTGCAGTGGCCACAGAGGACTTCTCCCAGAAAGCAGTGCGCCTCAAAGCAGCCCCCCAGCAGAGCTCCTCAGAGCCACGGCCACTTCCTCGGAGACTCAGCCTTTGAAAACTCGCTGAGATTTTTCTTTTCCAAAGCGAGCAAAGAACGCCTCAATTGCACAGGCTACTTCAAAATCAACACAAGGTTGAACAGTGTATTCCAAATAAAGATCCTTCCTCCAGGCAAGAGGCAGGACAGGTGGGCTGCACGTTGCACGGGCGGCACAGGTGGACAGCAGAGGCAGCGTGTGGTGGTGGGCGATGGCTGGGCCAGCGTGTGCCTGGTGCAGTGCAGGGACGGAGAGAGGGCAGTGCCATCAGACTGCGAAGGACACTGAAGGTCACTGGCAGAGAGCAGCAGGGGAAGCCTTCGTTCACCTTTCTGTTCTCTCGCCAGCATTAAGACCTTAAACTCAAACCACCACCATCTTACGCGCCAAGAGCTCTTATCTGGGAACTGTATTCCTTTGTTTAGAATCAGAGCAAACAAATTCCAGGCGGAGGTGCTCCCCAGTTTTGATGTTGCTTGCCAACAAGAAAGTCCCCTAATACCTTTAAATCTCACTCTTCCTTTTCACTTTCCCTTTCAATTAAGCATCTGGCACGGCAGACTCGGCTCCTCCTGGAACACTCCAGAGAGCTGGAAATAATCTAATTACTTTTGTCTCCCAAGGCGCTAGGAGCACAGCTGAGAAAACACATCGAAAGCGCTTGTGCTATCCACAGTGCTCGCTCCAGCCACACTATGAAGGCGAGAGTCCCACACAAAGCGCGAGCAGACCCTTCGCCAGTCATCTGGAGTTGCTAACCAGGTATCTTTCCCGACTCTGCAATCTACTGTCACCTCTGTAAATACTCCCGGCGACAGTAGGAGTTGGATATAAAACATTATTTCTCAGCTGGGTATGGCAGCGAATGCCTGTAAGCCCAGGACTTGGGAGGTGGAAACAGGAGGATCGCAGGTTTGAGGCCAGCCTCAGCTACTTAGGAGGCCCTCAGCAACCTAGAGAGACCCTGTTTCAAAACAAAAATTTAAAAAGGGCTGGGGGTGGAGCCTCTGGGTTCAATCCCCAGGACCACACACAATATTTCTATCTGGAACAGAGGCTCCTCAATATAAAAAGCAAAACCCATTAGAGTGAAATATTATCAGAACATCTACAAAGTTAACCCTATTTATCCACTAAGTCACAATAGCAGATGAAGATGTACTTCATAAGGAACTCTCCCAGAAGGGGGAGACAAAAATGTTGGAAACAAGATGGCAGCCAAGCCCAAGGCATGCTGGGTAGATGGGTATGCCTCGGCCACATGGGCCCCAATCCAGCAATGCTCTCCATCCATCCCTTCTCTTGTTGGGGTACTGTAAAGTGAACAAAGAGCCGGGCGTGGTGGCGCATGCCTGTAATCCCAGTACTTGGGAGGCTGGGTCAGGAAGATCGGAGGTTTGTGGCCAGCCTCAGCAACTTAGTGAGACCCTCAGCAACTCAGTGAGACCCTGTTTCTATTTTGAAACAGGGCTGAGGGTGTAGCTCAGAGGTAGAAGCCCCTGGGTTCAATCCCCAGCCTCCCCAGCCCCAGCCCCACACCAATTAAGTGAACAAGTGTCTTTTCAGTGACACTGTGCTACAAGGAGGTACCGTGAATACACAGTACACAGTATGGCGGGATGTGGGCCACCCAGGGCTAAAAGTCTGTTCGTGAACGTGCCCTTCTCTTTCATCAGCTCAGTATGGAAAGGTGGAGCTAGGACATTCCTTCAACAGGAGGCAGGAGGGAATCTCCTCCTTCACTGGCCAGCAATTAGTGCTTCCCCCTTGGGCCCAGGTCACTGCCACCCTCACCCCAATACACACACCAAACCTGTGTCCCCGGGTCCTTCCCCCTCTCCTTCCAGAGACAGGCTGTCCCAGAGGGCAGATTCTGCCCAGAGTTCCATACCTGGCCACCCAGCAGGCAGGTGGCCTGGTGGCGGGCGCTTCTCCCAGCCAGGGGCCGCATCTACACTGGCTCTCAGAGGACAGGGCTTCTGTAAGGAGCTTCTCACCAGCCTTGAGAAGACCCCGGATCAAAACAACATCCCAAGCCAGGCGTGATGGTGCACACTTGGAATCCCAGTACTTGGGAGGCTGAGACAGGAGGACCGCAGGTTTGAGGACAGCCTCAGCAAGTAGTGAGGCTCTCATCAACCTAGTGAGACCCTGTTTCAAAATAAAAATAAAATAGGGCACATGCCTGGGAGGCTGAGACAGGAGAATCGCAGGTATACACACACACACACACACACACACACACACACACACACACAATCCTGGCCTACTAGCATTGTAGCACAAATACCAGGTTAATGGAGTGCCCGGAATTTCAAGTCATGCAAATCAATTATTAAAAAGAAAAAAAAAAAGGTCAGCCAAGCTTCCTGCTTGCAACTAGGGAGACAAACAGCAAGAATTTTTTTTTTTGTACTGGGGATTGAATTCAGGGGCATTCTACCTCTGAGCTACAACCCCACCCTCATTTTATTTTATTTTGAAACAGGGTCTGGCTAAGTTGCTGAGGCTAGCCTCGAACCTGCAATCCTCCTGACTCAGCCTCCCAAGTACCGTGATTATTGGCATGCGACACTGCCCCTTTCAACAATTTTTAATTATGCTGTCCTGGCAACGCAGTGAGGAATGGGAAGAGTAGGAGGAGACCCCAGGCCCTCTCAGGTTATATACACAAATGAAGGACAGAGAGCCACGGGCTCTGCACACCAGGCTGTACACGCCAGCGCCGGCGGCGGGTTTTCCCAAATGACAAGGCAGGTAGGATTCTGGGGGAAATTCCACGCAGCTGTCCCCGCTGTCGGTTGCTATGGTTTCACATAAGCAAAGGTGGTTCGTGTTTTCCATTCTTTCCCCATCTTCCTCGCCTCTTTCATGGTGGATGTGGGTATGGGAGGGCGCTTCAGTGAACCAGTAATAGTCAAAATGTACACACTGACACCAGCAGCACCGTTCACAGTGCGCGGTGGTTGGAGTTCACTGAGGCGGACTGAGGCTCGACTCCAACCTCTGCTGCTTGACAAGTGACTTATCCCGTGCCTCAGTTTCCCCCTCGGTACAATGAGCATGATACGTCTTCTGGCAGAGGCGTATCATGAGGACAACTGAGAATGAGCCCTGGCCCGGGGCGCGCTCACCCTGATGCCACCTCCAGCTGTCACGTGGCGGATGCCCTGCGGGTTCTGCAGGGGCCTGTGCTGCCATTGTCCACACAAGCCTGCGGGGAGGGCTTTCCACAGAGGACGCAGACCCTGCGGCTGGAGCGAGAAGCCAGAGCCCACGACAAGCCCAGACCCATCGGGGCGCCCTGGCTTCCCTCTGGGACTTCCTCCAGACCAGACGCGGTTGATTTACAACCTTCACCTAAGTTGATCCTTGTACCATTAGCAGCTTCTGCTTATTTAGAAATGGCACCAAACAGAGCCAATGAAAGCTTGTCACAGGACGCCTGGCCCAGAGAAAGGAGACATGGTTTGCAAGCTCAGAGATGGCTCCCAGCGCGAGCTCTACTTGCACTGCCAAGTTTCTAAATACAGGTTGGTTCAGAGACCCCCGCCGCACTGCCTAAGCAACCGTGTCAGGGAGCGGCCGGCGGCAGGATCCCGCCACCCTCCTCAAGATGGGTTTCCACGCTGAGCTCCAGTCCTACAGAACCCAGCATGGAGCTCCCACCCCACCGCGGGAAGGGCCCCGGCGCACCCTGCAGAGGAAGGACTGGCTCCAGGCCACTAGAGATAAGGAAATAAGGGCTTCCATCTTCTGGATGGAACATTCTGGAACAGACCTCTCCCAGGACGTGAGGAAAGAGGACGTAGGTAGAAACTTGCTCTTGTGTAACAGCGTAATTAAAGTCTGGGAGAAATGAACTTCACGGCGTGCTGAGACTAGCAGAGGCGGCGGCGGCAGCGCGCGCCCAGGAAAGGGGCATAAAGGGCATCCCTATGTGGGGTGCCCCACCCTGGCCCAGCCTGCACTGGCATCGGAAGAGTGGCAAGTGCCCCGGCCTGGCAGGTCTGGCTGCAACTGTTTCGTCTTATCCCTGGTCCTAGTGCAGGGCTCCTAAAACCCTTGGCATTTCAGGAGAGTCTCTGTATGCTAATGAGATGAGTGGTGGTGGGGACCCCCAGGCAGCTGTAGGGAGGGGGCTCATTAGAGGGGCGGGACTGAAACCCCCACTTTCATGGAGGAGAGGGGATGGAGGACTCCTTCAATGATCACTGGCCAATCATCAATCAGGCCAATATAACGAAGGCTCTGTAAAGTCCCCTGAATGATGGGGTTCAGGAGCTTCTGAGGTGAACGTGGAGGTGCTGGGACTTGGAGCAGCACGGCTCTGGGGCTCCACATCTGCATCTCCTCCATCTGGCCGTTCCTGAGCATCCTCTCTCATGAGCCGCGAGCAGTAAGCAAACCGTACTTCTGAGGCCTGTGGGCCATTCCGAGAAGTTACTGAGTCAAGGAGGGGGTGTAGGAACCCAGTTAACAGCCAGAAGCGCAGCTGGCCACCTGGGACTTGAGACTGGGTCTGAAGCGGGGCAGGCGTGGGGACTGAGCCTGCACCCTGTGGGGTCCGTGCTGACTCCCAGCAGCCAGGGTCAGATGGAATGGACTGAGGATTCCTAGGCAGTATGGGGGATTGGAAAATCCTTGTGGGTGGGAGAAAGAACACTCATGATGTGGAACACGTTGTGTGTAAGTGCAGCGCAAACCCCAGACAGGGTCGGTGGGATGCGGATCCTGCCCTGGTCTTGGTCCTGTGGGTCGATTCTGCCTGCTCCAAGCCGTGCACCCTGCATAGGTTGGGGGCAGGGCGTGAATCAGATCTGTGTAAAGGCAAGGGCTTTGACACACAGGGATCTTCAAGGGCTGCAGGACAAAGTCCAGGTTCAGCACACCCCACCCAGGCCCAGTTCTGGTCTGTGAGGCCCGCAGGGGTCTCTGGACACGCACAGTCAGAGCCAGGCTTGCTGGGGACCAGAAGTTAGGTGCCCAGAGTCCTCATTCTTTTTTTTTTTTTTTTTTTTTGGTGGTACTGAGGATTGAACCCAGGGGCATTCTACCCCTGAGCTACACTCCTAGCCTGATATTACTTTTATTTTGAAACAGGGTCTCACTAAGTTGCCAAGGCTGGCCACAAACATGTGATCCTCCTGTTTCAGCCTCAGACAGACTGCCCCATCTTAGCTCAATGCCAGCGCGTGTCCTTGGCCAAGGCTGGGTCAGAAGGGTGAGAAAG
Source organism: Glis glis (assembly GCA_004027185.1). NCBI lineage: Eukaryota > Metazoa > Chordata > Mammalia > Rodentia > Gliridae > Glis > Glis glis. The sequence continues at coordinate 33,847 of PVJS01011260.1, read as the reverse complement.
AGGCCACCCAAGGCTCTGGAGGGAGGCAGAGGGGAGGGAAGGGGTAATTAATGCTCTTGAAATCAAATGCCTGTACTTCTTTCAGATCTTTTCCTTATAGTTCTCAAGTTCTGAACAGATTTTTCTTTTCCAAGAATAATCTCAGGTGCAAGACCAGTCTCAATAGCTTACCAAGACCATCTTTCAAAAATAAAAATTAGCCGGGCGTGGTTGTGCATGCTTGTAATCCCAGTACTTGGGAGGCTGAGACAGGAGGATCCGGGTTTGTGGCCAGCCTCAGCTAAACTTAGTGAGGCCCTCCGCAACTTAGTAAGACCCTGTTTCAAAATAAAGAATAAAAAATAGGGCTGGGGGTGTAGCCTGGAGGTAGAATGCCCCTGGGTTCAATCCCCAGTACCACAAAAATAAATAAATAAATAAAAATTTAAATTTAAAAAAGGGGGCCTGGGTGTGTAGCTCAGAGGTACAATGGCCCTAGGTTCGATCCCTAGTACATGGGGTATGTGTGGGGGAGACCGACGCTCCGCAGGAAGGATGTGTGACACGCTGACATAGCCTTCCTTAGGCGTAAGCTTGGAACCCACAGGGTGTGGTTTAGACACTAGAATAGCAGGACACCTCTGTGAGGAGGACCAGGCCCAGAACAGTCTTAAGAGGCGGCCTCGGAGTCTTATCATCTTCCCTGGACTCTTGGATGTTAAGCATCGCTCCACCTGGAGCACAGAAACCCTCTGATCAGCTGGCTGGATTCCTTCCCCAAATGGGCCCATCACAGTTGGCCAAGCTGCTGCTTGTCCAAGAGAAGAAGAGGCCCCATGCAGAGCCTGAGCCCAAGGGGTCCTGCCCCGGCTTAGCCCCCCCAGAGCCCAGGCAGGTCCCCAGGGCGCCACTGGCAGGCGAGCACAGGGTCCGACTGCGAAGGCTTTCTGTGGCACTGTGAAGACCCCCGGCCTCCTCCCCGCACCCACAGGTGGAGGGTGGCACTCAGGGGAGTCAAGGGGAGGCTCTGTCTGCCCTGCTGGCCGGTCACTGACCTCAGAGGGCAGCACCGGCCGAGGCCAAGGCTGAGTAGTGGCAAACGCTCACTTCCCCATTTGGCAAAGAGAACTTGCAAGTCAAGAACTATGGAGAAAACTGTTACCAAACAAGGCGCTGCCCATTCTACCACTGAGCTCTGGTAGGTGGAAGCTTCCAAGAATATTGCTGCACCCCCCTCACCTGGCAGGGGCAGAGAACGGGGTAGGGTAGTGAGTGGAGGGGAAGGGGCGGGCGGACTTTTAAGTGCTTTTATATTGTTTTTAACTTTTCAATGAGCATGTACTATTTCCTTAATTATATTAAAACAAATACAATTTAATCATCCACTTTCTTACGTGTGTTCGGGAGGAGTACTGGGGATTGAACCCAGGGGCATTCTATCTCCAAGCGACACCCCCAGCCCTTTTATTTTTTGTTTTAAAACAGGATCTCAATAGATTGCGGAGAGTCTTGCTAAGTTGCTGAGGCTGGCCTCAAATCTGTGATCCTCCTATCTCTGCCTCCCAAGTTCTGGGATTACAGGCGTGCACCACCATGCCTGACCAATCATCTACTTTCAAAGGCTGCTTTCCTGGCAATATATCAAGACCCTTAGCCATGCTTATACTCTTTCCCAAGTGCTTCTACTTCTAGGAACAGAGAGGAAATAAACACATGAGGAAAACATGCTAGAGGCAGGGTGAAAACAACTATTTATCGAGCACTTCTATGCTTGGCATGGCTCCTGGTGCTTGACCTGAGTTAACTCATCCCTTCCTCACATCCAGCCCAGGGGCTGGGTGTTACAGCTCTGTTTATAGAGGGAAGTCAAGTCGCATGGAGGGAGAGCGAGAGGAGAGAGCACCGCGGAGCTGGACATCGCCATCCCAGCCTGCTCCTGAGCCTCGTGACACGGCCGCTCTCGGGAGCACACTGCTTCACTAGTAAGATTTTGGAAGAATTTTCATAGCATAGGAGAAAGCAATAAATGCAATGTGGTCTACATTGTAGGAAAAAACAAACAAATGCAAAACAAAAAAGACTGGATATGCACACCACACCTGAACTGGGAGAATCACCCGGCAGTTCGAGAGACTAGCATCCATATGTTTAATGCGCGTCTGTGTTTTCCAAGTTGTCTACAATGAACTTGTGTTGGTGTTGTAATAGTAGAACTTCTCTATTGGAGGCAGAATGGCCCTGTGGCAGTCCCTGAGTTGCTGGAGCCCGCAGGTGCCTGCACACTGCGCATGCCTGTCCACACTAGGGGAAGCCTGCCCCCCACAGCCGTGGAACTGAGGACACTCGATGAGGCTTGGTAAGCCACAGCTTGGCTAAAGGAAAGGGAAACGGCTTTGCTATGTGAAAGAACGAAACCTTTAGAAAAGTTCATGCATTTCTGCCTTGGTTTTTATTATTGTGGTAAATTATACATAACATAAAATTTACCATCTTAACTTTTTCTAAGTGTACGGTTCAACAGTGTTAAATAGATGCACACTGTTGTGTAACCATCACCTCCTTCCATCTCTAGAACTTTCCATCTTCCCAAATGGAAACTCTGACTCCATTGAACCGTGACTCTTCTGCCGTCTCCCCAGCCCTGGCCCCGCCATTCTACTGTCTCTATGAATGTGACTCTAGGGACCTCGTCTAAGTGGAATCCTAGGTACTTATCCTTTGATGTCTGGCTTATTTCGCTCAGCGCAATATCCTCAAAGCCCATCCATGCCGTAGTCTGTGTCAGAACTTCCAGGTTGGATAATATTTCACCGTCCACGTATACGCCACATTCTGTTCACCCATTCATTCAGCCTGGGTCACTTCTCTCTTCGCTACTGTGGATGGTGCTGTCATGAACATGGCTGTACAGATGCTATCCTGTGTTTTGCTTCTAATTTGCATGTCCACTTTTGTGGTCATATATCACTCGCTTTCTATGGCTGCTTTTTTGTCAATGTGAAGACCTTTAAAGCCAGTGTATCCTTGAGTCCACACCTCTGCTCCTCCTCTGCCCGTTAGCAAGTGCTGCACACTCTGTCCCTCTCTTACTTGGAAAAGGATCAGAACACACCAAAGAGACACTGCCTAGGCACAAACAGATCCAGTCCCTGTCTGCGCGAGCAGAGACAGTCCATGGTGCTCGCTGTCCTGGGAGGCTCTTTCCAAGTGGGGCCCCAGGAAGGCCAGGCCCTCGGCTCCAGGCCCCAGCTTCCCGCCCTGTGAAATGGGCACTGGGCAGTCTCTGCAGGTCCCTGCTAGCTCCACATCTGTGCCAGCCTCAGCACCTGGCATTGCTGCCATGGGCTTCCTCCTGCGACTCCAGTATCTTCCAGTGACTTCCCTATATTCATTCAGGGGGTTCACACTGTGTGACTCCAGTATCCACAAGGGTCTCGGGGGAGAGAGCTTTCCAGTGCTGTCGGTGCAGAGAAAGACGGGACAGTCCTTGGCTACCAGTTCGGGAATTGCTTAAGCACACACACTCCGGGCCAGCAAGTCTACGCCTACCTACCCCTGGGACACCCTTGTGCTTGTGCCCTGGAGTCGGGAGTGTAAACACGAGTACTCCCTGCAGAGAGGAACCCAAACTACCCTGCAAAGCCACAGCTTAACAGTGTGGTTTAGGACTCCTGGGCCACCTGGAGTCCTAAACTGTCATTAAACAAAAGAGCTAGAGCTTCACAAGTCAACCTGGATGGGTCTCGAAACTAACCCGTTCTAGAAAGAACTGGCTTGGTGCAAATCGCACGTATAAAATGATAACGGTTTTAAGTGCACAGTCCTCCAGCTGGGACAGGGACACAGCAGGTGGGTTTGAGGGATGGCAGTGTTCTCCTCTCAACCTGAGGTCACCCAGATGTCCAGTCCTCACTGTCGGCTAAACGGTCTCCTCATACTTAACTCAAAAAATAAAACACAGATGCATCCATAAACATTACATAGCACCTTTAGAACACACACACACACACACACACACACGTGAGGTGTAAACACGAGGCTGAGATGAAGAGAGACCAGGACCTCAGAAGGACGGTCACCACTGGGGGGAAGCGGAGGGACAGAGGATGGGACCTCATGCTGGCCGAACATATTTTTAACAAATATGCTCTCTCTACAGCCAGGGGAAAGGCACACACAAAAGTCATGATAAAGAGGCCCAGCTGACCCCCTCTCCTCCTGACATGAGACCATGCTGCATCTAAAGCAGCGAAGCCAGGATTCCGCGCAGGCCTTGCAGTGGGGTACTGTGTTTCTCTGTGGGGGACAGTCCTTTGGATTTGGAAGTTATGCTGAATGTCTGGCAAAGACGCCACTTTTAATAATGGAGGGAAATGCTGAGCCCAAGGATAAGAAATATATAATAATAATAATAATAGCAATACTATATTACTACAATATAGTAACAATAATACAGTAGATACAGGGTAAGTCTTCTATTTAAGAAAAAGTTTCTTAGGACTTGTTTCAGTAGCTTTCTTATGATTTGTGGCATCTGATCAGTCTAATCAGTAAGTGTGGCCTGTGAGCAACGGTAAAATGAATTCTACATGGTAACTGCAGGGCTCCAATGCATACGCCACATTGCAGGTGTATATATGTATATATATATGTTGGCTTTCCTGAGATATCACTTATCTATTTAAACTGTATAATTAACTGCTGCAAGTCTCTTCGCAGTTGTGTGACCATCACCATCATAACTTCTGGAACATTGTCATCACCCCACAAGGAAACCTGTGCTGTTCGTGGTCACTTTCCACTCCCCTCCGACCCCCAACCAACCCTTGGCAACCCTAATCCACTTCCTACTCATTTATCTATCTGGAAATTTTGTATAAATGGAATCATACAATATGTGGCTTTTTGTGTGTGGGTTTTTTTTTTTTTCTGAGCATCCTATTTCCAAGGTTCACCCATGGTGTGGCAGGTGACAGTGTCAGGTGTCAACATTATTCACTCTTTTAAGGCTGGAGAATATTCCCTTACGTGGATAGACCACATTTTGTTTATCCATTCATTTGTTGAAGAGCCAAATCAATTTTTTTCTTTTCAGGCATGAGCGTTCTGCATCTTAATAATTCTGAAACAAAATGCACTCTCCCAGCCCCAGTTTTAAGTTTACTCCCTCCTACAGGGAAAGGCAGGGGTGGGGTGGGGGGAGGAGGAGGAAGAGAAAGAGGAGGAGGAGGAGGAGGAGGAGGAGGAGGAGGAGGAGGAGAAAAGAAGAGCCCAGCTCACCTTCTCCTGTTCAGCCGGCCTGACCTCGCTGGAGACATCGCACACGGCCAGCTGCAGGGGCTGCGGCCTGGGGTCCTGCAGGAAGCAGAGTTGCAGTGGGCCCTGGAAGAGAGAAGCAGCATGAAGAGACGGATGCACAGGAGCAGCCCGGCTATTTTTTAATTACATATTTGATAAAACTCTACCAATTTAAGAAAAGACAAGAAGTCCCGGCGATGGTTAAACGTCAGCAGGTTCACACAGCTGAGGACCCGCCATGATAGCTGCACTCCGCACTCAGCAGGCAGGATCCAGGCAGGGGAGGAGGATGGGGTGGGAGAGGAACCCAGGAACAAGCCCAGAGATGGTGCAAGGAAGACGGCAAAGGCGTTCTGGATCCTCAGGTTCACGGCGAGGAGGAGCGCCACCCCTGGGCAGGGCTCCTTGCACCTCTGCGGGCCTGGCAGGGCGCCTGGCCCTGTAGCAGGCTGGCGGGGAGTCCTCTCCCGTGTGAGGGCTGACCTCCCTGCTGCATGTGGTTGCTGTGGCGCTGCCACTCGAGGGGCCGCCCCACTCTCCTCTCCCACTGCCCCAGCAGTGGGTGGCAGGAACCCCAGGGACCACCCTCTCCCTGGAATCTGGAGGGCACACAAGACCCCTGGGCTGGAAAGGAGCCATCCTGATGGCTATCCTCAGCCTTGGCCTCGCAGCCCTCAGGAGCTGCCTGGCTCCTGTCCTGGGGCCTCGGGATTCAACTGTGCCTCCAGCCCCGGGCATTCTCCAGCACCCGTGCTGTAAACGCCTCGGTGCTGTAAGATAGCGCACGTCTACTTTGGTTCTTGCCATTTAAGAATTCTCAAGTGAGAGATGTGCAATTAAATTAATATAACCACAGGACAACAAGTTGATGCTTTATTAAAGAGCCACTCAGGGGCTGGGCGTGGTGGCACACACCTGTAATCCCAGTACTTGGGAGGCTGAGACAGGAGGATGGCAGGTTCACAGCCAGCCTCAGCAATTTAGCGAGACCCCCTCAGCAGCTTAGTGAGACCTTGTTTCAAAATAAAAAATAAAATAGGGCTGGGAATGTAGCTTAAATAGAGAATGCCCTTGGGTTCAATTCCCTAGTGCCATGGTGGAGGGGGGGGAGGGAGGGAGGGAGGGAGGGAGGGAGAGAGAGAGAGAGAGAGAGAGGGAGAGAACAAGCCACTCAGGGCTTGGATAGCCAAGCAAGTCTTATACTTTCAAAAATGAGCTCTTATGGCTGGGTGTGGTGGTGCACGCCTGGAATCCCAGTACTTGAGAGGCTGAGACAGGAGGATCATAGGTTCAAGGCCAGCCTCAGCAACTTAGCAAGACCCTTTTTCAAAAACAAAAAGGGCTGGGGGTGTAGCTCACAGGTAGAATGCCCCTCGGTTCAATCCCCAGTACCCCCCCCACCTCTCATGAGAGGCCCACCATGCATGAAATGAATAATATAACCCTGGAATGAAATTCTTCTTTGAGTCTAATCCTGACATGCTATAGACAGCACATCATATGTAACTAGGTTCTGACTAAGTGGTTAAGAAATGCAGCCCCACACCTGCCCTCCGCATCTCCTCTATGTCAGAGACTCCCTTGCGGAGAACTAGTCCATGACGAGGCATGAGTAAGGGCGGACACGGAGCACCGGGGGTCAAGGCTGCTCTGGCGAGCTCAGGGCAGATGAGCCAGCGATGAGGCGCTCCTGCTGCTATTTCTTAAGAATTCCCAGTGCTCAGAACAAATGTAGAAGCACAGACCATTTTAATTTACACATAATTTAATTTGAACCTCGCCCTGTTCCAGCAACATCTACCTCACCCCAAAAAATCATCAGGGGAGAATTCAGTCTTTTCAAGAGGGATGAGATCAGTTTGGGAGCGGTGCTGCTGCCTTTGTCTGCCACTGGGGCTAGTTTGGGGGGAGCTGCAGGCCGGGGGCACCAGGAGCTTGGTGGTGACACTGTTCTGTGAGCTGGCCCACCTGGCTGAGCCAACAGCACCCGGCACAGAGGCCAGTGCAGGCAGGGTACCGTGAGCAGGGGACATCCGGCTGCTGGGACTGAGCGAGGCACAGTGTCCCTTCCCCGGCAGCCTAGAGAGGCCACGCTGCCTTCCACCTGGACACAGACTCAGGCCGCACACCATGAAACTTTGTTTCATGTATAAAATTATTTAAAACATTGCATAAAGCTACCTTCAGCCTATGTGTATAAAATACATACGGAAACATAAATGAACTCATGTTTAGACTCGAGCTCCATCCCCAGACAGTTCATGCAGATGCGGATATTTCAAAATCTGAAATCCCAAATACTCTGGTCCCAAGCATTTCAGATCAGAACTATTCACCTGTATGTAGGATGTATCATCTTAACTGTGGTACCTTCAGGGTTAAAACCTTGAAAAGATTTGGCTGGGAACTTTAATGTCAAGGGGTGGTCTTACAAAGGAATGAGTGATTAAGTTAAAATAAGGATAGGGAGATGGCCTTTTCTTTTCCAATCTCCCTTTCCCTGGAGGCTAGGGAGCAAATCGAGCCTGCAGCTTGGAACCAATTTTTTTTTTTTTTTTTTTTTTTTTGCGGTACTGGGATTGAACCCAGGGGCATTCTACCTCCGAGCTACACCCCTAGCCCTATTTTTTTATTCTTTATTTTGAAACAGGGTCTCACTAAGTTGCGGAGGGCCTCACTAAGTAGCTGAGGCTGGCCACGAACCCGGATCCTCCGGTCTCTGCCTCCCAAGTACTGGGATTACAAGCGTGCGCCACCACGCTCAGCATGGGACCAATTCTTGAATCTGAATCTGTGCATTTCCACCACTCTGCCCAGGTGGAGGCAGCACCTGCCCCACCCCCACTCGTCCTAGATGGAAGGAAGACTTCACGTTCCCATGGGGAAAGACACAGGCAAGAATCGCCAGGAAAACACAGGAGGACTGGTGCGGAGGGGACAGCCGCCCCTCCCGACACTAAAGCACACCACAGAACCTCCGGAATTAACACTGTGTGCTCTGGACAGAGGGCAAACGGCCCGGGGAGCTAGAATAGAACACGAGGAAGAGACGAAATGCATGTGGAAACTGAGTCCAGGGGGAGTGTCCCCAACGCCAAAGTCCAGACATCTGAAATACTCCAAAATTGGAAACTTTTTGAGACCGAAATGATGCTACGAGTGGAAAACTCCACACCATGAAACTTTGCTTCATGCACAAAATTATTTTAAATATTGTATAACATTACCTTCAGTCTATGTGCAGAAGGCACATTTGAAACATAAATGAACTTCACATTTAGACTTGAGTTCCAACTCCAAGATAGCTTGTGCATATGCAAATATTTTGAAATCTGAAAAAGTCGGAAATCCAAAGTACTTCTGGTTCCAAGCATTTCAGAGAAGGAAAATTCACCTGTATGTAGCAAAAGTAGTACCTCAAATAACTGGGTAAAGATGACTTTTTTTTTTTCAGTACTAGGGATTGAACCCAGGGGCATTCTACCTCTGAGCTACACCCCCAGCCCTATTTTTTTATTCTTTTTATTTTTTTGAAACAGGGTCTCACTAAGTTTTGGAGGGCCTCACTAGCTGAGGCTAGTCACGAACCTGGATCCTCCGGTCTCAGCCTCCCAAGTACTGGGATTACAAGCGTGCGCCACCACGCCTGGCTAAGATGAATGTTTTTAAAAACCAGGATGTAAAGGAACACCAGATAGAAATAAACACTAACAAGGGAGCCTAATATTACAAATAAATAACACAACCACTCTGGAGTAGACAAAAGAAATAGATCTAGCCTAAAAACTTTGGAGAACAATTCCCCAGCTGCACATAAATTCTGTAATCTAGTAAATGTGTTTCTCACAGGTGTGTGGGTTAGCAATTCAAAAGCCACTTTGTGTGTGTACTAAAACTGATGGAATAAGTAAAATATATTATAGACTGAAAGTACCAGGCATCTTACTCTTGGAGAAGGAAGTTTACGATGAGAAAAAGAGAAGGCTAAGATGAACTCTGTGCTACTGAACTGAAATCCAAGGTACCGGCGTACATGCATGGTGTGAAGACACATACGGAAAGATCCAAAAATGTAGATGTGTGCATACATGTGTATTAGTACACACACACCTGGGTTCTAGCTCTGCCCACTGAAAGGGTCAGGAGCTATGAAAGCCAAGCAGTAGTGATTATACCGTACTGGAGCCTGGGTTCCAGACATTCTCAACATGGGGTCAAGACTGCTTTGCTATGTGGCTGGATCCAGGGCCAGAGGAGAGAAAAACAAGATGAGCCTTTGGGGGGGGGGTTGGAGAGGCTACTGGGGATTGAATCCAAGGGCAATCCACTTTCAAGCTACACCCCAGCCCTTTTAAATCTTTTTTCTTTTTTGCAGTACCGGGGATTGAACCCAGGGGCATTCTACCTCCGAGCTACACCCCCAGCCCTATTTTTTATCCTTTATTTTGAAACCAGGTCTCCCGAAGTTGTGGAGGGCCTCACTAAGTAGCTGAGGCTGGCCGCGAACCCGGATCCTCAGGTGTCCGCCTCCCAAGTACTGGGATTACAAGCATGCGCCACCACGCCCAGCGCCCTTTTAAATTTTTGAAACAGAGTTTGCTAAGTTGCTGAGGGTCTTACTAAATTGCCGAGGCTGGTCTTGAACCCGCGATCCTCCTATCTCAGCCTCCCAAGTACTGTGTGGATTACAGGTGTGTATCACTGTACCTGGCTTAAAATGAGCCTTAAATAAAGAAAAACCTTGTAGACCCATAAAGCGAGGAAATGAAAAGAAAAAAATAAAAGTGGGCTTGATGGACAATCACTATGGCTCAAGAGGCTCCCAATGGCCAAAGGGAGAACAATTTCAGCAGTAGAACAAGTAGCAAAAGTACTGGATTATAACCAGTGGAATAAAAGAAAAATCCATGGGTCCACATGGATGCAAATAACCAGCTGATGAGAGAGGAGGAGGGGAAGTGTTCCTTCTTTCAGCAGAGTTCCAGCTGACTGATGCAGAAGCAAAGAGGGGGATGGAAATCACCAGTAAGTACCTGTTACAGACGAGATGGGTGCTAACTTCAGTGAGGAAAAGTTTGAGGAGAAACAGGATTTTTATAGTCTCAAAGTATCTCCTCGAGACATGTGTTAACTACAGGGGGAAAGAGAGGAGACAGAAAGTGCAAGAGAAGAAACCTGCTAGAAACTATCTTAGGCAAGGGACTGAGATCCAGATTCCCAGCGTTGAGTTACGCCAACATCATGTGCGCCCTGACTGCACCAAAGGGGCCCCTGCTTCTCAGTGTATAACCTCAGTCCAGTCATGGGAAACGCCAGACAAATTGAGGGACATTCAGCAGAATAGTGATCCATGTTCTCCAGTGCCATCAAGGTCATGAAAAACAAGGGAAGACTAAATTAAGAAGTACCAAGTGAGCCGGGCATGCTTGTAATCCCAGTACTTGGGAAGCTGAGACAGGAGGATCCGGGTTCGCAGCCAGCCTCAACTACTTAGTGAGGCCCTCCACAACTTAGTGAGAGCCTGTTTCAAAATAAAGAATAAAAAATAGGGCTGGGGGTGTAGCCCAGAGGTAGAATGCCCCTGGGTTCAATCCCTGGTACTGCCAAAAAAAAAAAAAAAGAAGTGCCAAGTGAATGTCATGTGGGCCCCAAAGGGACCCCTGAACAATTAAAGGGTACTTAAAGAAAACTGGTGAAATTCAAATAATGTTTTTGGTTTCAGTTACTAAAGGTATGTGACAATGTTTACTTCTTGTACCACTATAATGCTAATTTCATTGTTATTAATTATAGTAACATTGTACCAAGGTTAACTTCTTGTTCTACTTCAAAGTTCATTTCATTGTGTTACAAATTATAGCAACAGTGTACCAATGCTAATTCTTGGCTCTGATCACGGAGTTGGGTTATGGAAGGCTTGGTGAGGAATATGTAGGCACTCTATAAATTTTTTTTCAACTTTTTGCACATCTAAAAGTAGTTCAAAATAAAAGGTTTAAAAGTGAAGACTTTACAATAGAGTGGCCCACGTTTATTGGCTAATTATACCCCAGACATTTTGCTAAATCCTCACACAGGATTCATCTCATCTTTATAGGAATAGATTGTCCTCTGGATTGAACCTGAAGTCATCTCCTTCTATTGATGATGCACAGAGAGGTCAGGCCTTGTCCTGGATCACACAGCTAGTGAGCACAGAGCTGGAACCCAAAGCCAGCAGTCTTCTCCGGGCCTGCCTCACCGGGGTCTTCCAAGTAGCTAGAGAAGTCCCCTCTCCCTCAGCAAGCTGCCCTGGGCCAGGGGAGTTGAAGTTAGTTTGGGCTGAGTTTGGGCTGAGGTTGACGCTAACGCTACACCCGCTCTTTCCTGAATCCCCGTCTTGTTGGGAGAAGGGGTGAGAGCAAAGAGCGACGGAGCTGGCGCCTGTCCCCAGGCTCTGCTGGTGATCTGCAAAGTCAGGGGCCAGCTCCTTTAATGTTGATTCTTCAGAAGTGAAAACAAAGCACATTGAACAGCTTGTTTTGCCCAGGCCTGGCCGGCGCCCAAGCCAGAGGCCCGTGTCCAGATAGCATGATGCGCAGGGCGGCTGCTTCTCCCCGTCCAGGGGGCCTGCCGTCCACCCCACTGAGGACCAGGGGCTGCTCTGGGGCCAGATTGAACTGAGCACCAGCTCTGCCTGAACTGACCTGGGTTCTGCCCCAGCTCAGATGCGGGGCCTGAGGAGTGCACAAGTGACCACCAGGTGTGGACTGGGGGACAAGCACAGGTTTTGGGGTGGGTGGGGGTGGGGCAGCATCCTTGAAGAATAGGAGGACTCGGGCACCTCTGAGCTGAGATCTGAACGATCCAGAGAATCAGAGGGGCAAGCAGATAAGCATTCCAAGGAATTCAGGAATGGCCTGTGGGAAGGTCCCACACAGGAAAGAACCCTGAATGTGTGACCCGCAGAGAGGGGACAGTGTGTGTATGGGGAGGGTCATTGCTAGAGGCTGTGGAGTCAGCGGTCCCCAGAAGGCACTTTCCTTCTACTGGCTGAGGGAAGAAGGGCAGGCCCGCGACCCTTCCTGAGTGGTTGTCACAGCTTTACCAATAGGTTTCCTGTAGCACGGCCACTGTCATTGGTCAAGGAGTTTGGGCTTTCGTAAGGACAAGTGGAAGGTCATCATGTGGTGAGACGACTCCACAATCGTGGCCGCTGTGTTTACTTGTAAGATGCAGAACTTACACACAGTCAGCGCTCTGCGTAATGTGTTCTAAGCTCACCCAGCATCTTTCTTTCACAAAGACTGCAAATTTTTCGATAATCTTGGTCACTTGGAACATTCCTCTGAAGAAATCCTGGGCCAAAAGACTAAAGAAGCTAACAGCTTTGGAGATCCTCCTGATCCAGGGCCACCACCAGCTGGAGGGAGGGGGTACAACTAGACAAGCCCACAGCCGGGTGACAGAACACCACCCTCGCTCTGGGATCAGTGCTGCCACTGACACAGGGACCAAAGAGCGTCAGCCTCGGGAGGACGCGCTGGGCAGCCACTGGCAGAACCACCTGTTCACATCGCTGGCTCCCACAGCCGAGGGGCCATGGAAGCAGCGTGGACCATGGCTGGTATCACTGATCATTATCACAAGCCATTCCGTACATGTGCCTGTCAAGGCTGGGAGCAAAAGGAAAAGCCCGAGCAGCTGCCCTGGGATGGTACAATGCCAGTTCTCAGCCGTGGGCATCCTGAGCAGCAGCGGCAGGGCCACCTCTGAGATCTCCTGTTCCCCTGACCCAAGTGTGATCAGATCCACAGGGATCAGGCCTTTGCAACACCACACCCAGAGATGTGAGAGGCGGTTAAAAAGCTGGGCGTGGTAGCTTTTGCCTGTTAATCCCAGTACTTGGGAGGTTGAGACAGGAGGATCGCAGGTTCAAGACCAGCCTCGGCAACACAGCAAGACTCCCAGCAACTTAGAGAGACCCTATTTCAAAATAAAAAAATGCAAAGGGTGGCGGGCGTAGCTCAGAGGTAGAATGCCCCTGGGTTCAATCTCCGGTACCACACACACACATACACACTTGGAGGAGGGAGGGGGACTCTGACTGATGGCTGACTTAGGGACAGGTGTGTGTGTATCCTGCTGTTCCTCACTGGTGACTCAGCCCATAGGAAGGACTTGAGGAACTTGTAAAAAAAAAAAAATTACAGTGTGCTCTCCACACTCCTGCTGACCCGAGCCCTCTGATGTGAATTTGGCCCGGAGCAGCCATGTGTATTTCTAAGTTCTCTGGGTGGTTCTCCCATGCTCCCTGCACACCTGGCAGTTGACAGCCAGCTGGGAGATCAGCAATGGTTTCCTGTCCTGCGTGTCCAACTCACTGCCCCGTATAACTTAAAACTATTTCCAGAGTGAGGGTTGGGATCTGGGGTCCTCCGCTGCTGCGGTCGCCGGTCATCGGAGTGCAAAGCAGACTCCCCAAGTCATTGCTCGGTCCTCAGGTCCCAGGAGATCCGGGCTCCACCATCCAGGATGAGACATTAAACAATGATACCCTTTTAGCCCTTTTTCCTCACTCAAAGGAAACATTTGGGTCTCAGAGTTGAATTTGCTTCCCACAGGGAAACATGGCTGCCGCCCAGAACGGGTCATGAGGAAGCCGGCCGGCCGAGGTTCCAGGCTGACCTCGCAAGTCCCTCCAGCTCATGGGCCTCAGCCGCTTCTGGAGAAGGAAGAGGCGCAGTTAGAAATGTTTAGGGTTCCTTTCTATCTTAAAATACAAAGCTGGGGTGAAACTTAGAAACGGAGGGGATACTGTCGCCACTGGATAGATAATTTCACTTTTCATGGAAGATGCTGGTGCGATCAAGTTATTACCAGCATCTCCCCATTTTGCAAGTGACAGACGGAGAACAGGTCTCTTCCCTGGTTGGGATACAGTGATACCAGATAGGGTGGGGGGGTCACTAAGCTGGGGCTCTCTGGGCCCAGCAGAGCGGGCTGGGAGTGTCAGCCCTAATCGGGGATTAGTAGGAATGGAGTGGGGGAGGGTAGAGAGAAACTCCCGCAGGCGTGGCTGCTGGTGTCAGGGCACCCACGAGGACAAACACCAGCACCTGCCCACACTGTCACAACAGGGATGGCCCAGGGCACTGGGAGAGTGACAAGCTGGTTACAAGATCCTATTGGCCTGCAAACCTTCCATTTGAATTCAAATCAAGCAGCATTCCCAGAGCAACAGCACACCTGGTCATACTACAGACCCACTGAGTCCAAGCGAGATGCCACAGGAGGAGGAGACTCTGGGCTGCTCTGAACATGAACTCAGTACACTGCTGCTGCTACCAGGCAGGAAATCGGGGAAAAATTATGTCTAAGACTGATAGCAGAGAGAAGAGAGAAATAAAAACAGGCCAAACCTCCTTCCACTTCCCCAAAGCCCCCAGCTCCCACACAGAGCCCAGGACCAGGTGAAAGGTCTTCACCAAACCCTCACATATTTCCTTGGGTATTCTCAGATTTACTTGGCCAACCCAAGACTGTGCCAGGACAGAGACTGCGCTCTCTGTCAACACTGCAGGCACAAGGGAACCTGGGAGCATGAGAGCTGAGGCGGTCATACTTTTGGAAGCCAATCAAGAAATGACAGGAAATGAAGCAGACCATCCCAAACTTGCAGAAGGGAGGAGGGCCGCTGCCTCTGGCCTGAAACTCAGCCAGGAGTCTCGGCGTCAGGACCTGACAGATCGTTCACCCAAATCTAGCTTGCACCCTACAGAGAAGGGGCACAAGACTTGCCCGCTCAGGCTGCAGGCCCGAAGTGGCCTTGATGCCAGAACCAGGTCTGTGACACCAGGTCAACCAAGGTTCCCTGACAGCAGCTTCATGCGGAAAACACCCGTGTTTGTTCCCAGGCATGAGGACATAGGGCTTGAAGGCTGACCCTGCGTAGATGTCCAGCTCTGGGTAGCTGGGGCACGATTCTAGGCACCAAGGCAGACCTCAGTCAACAGACCTGAAGCCAAAAGAGGTACGGTTATTTTTTCAAGAGTTCACAACAAAGTCTCTTGAGTTGGCAGATTCATGCTAATTTACAGGCAAAGCTTTTTTGGTTTTGTGTTTCAATTCCACGGCCATGTGTGCCAAGGCCACAGCAGAAGCACCAGGCTCAGGCCCCGCTGTGGAATATTTTGAAGGCTGATGGGACCAGAGGCCGCGTGCAAGCGCTACCCCAAGGCCAGTGGCCACGGGCTTTTCCATGGGGGTCACACAAGCAGGTGCAAACACACACACCTGAAGGCACAGAGAAGCCACAGCTGCCGGGAGGTGCTTCCCAACCCCACCGGGCTCCCAGTGACCCCTGGGGAATGCCTGGAAATAACAGACGCCAGGAGCTTGTTGTTAAACTGTCTTAAAAGTAATTAACAATGAAAGAATCTCGGGCGTGAGGTGGCAGTTTGAATAACAAGCCCAGAGTCAGCTCAGAGGCATGGGTTCACATCCTGGCTCTGACATCACCGGCCCTGTGACCTTAGCCTCTTGAGGCCTCAGTTTCCCCACCTGTAAAACAGTGAGGACACCTATGCCCTGGGCGTTGTGCTGATTCAGAGAGCTGCACGCGCTGAAAGCCCCCAATAAATGTCCAGGGAGAGGCTGGCCCTCAACAAACGGCCCCTCTTTTCACAGGCCCTTTGAGAAATACATTCTTGGCGAAGTCCAGCCCGAGTAGACGAAGCATATTTGGGTCACAGTTATTCATTGATCAAGATCAGAAAGTATCCAACTGGACCCTGGCATCCACAGGGAACTCCAGACAGGGAGGCCCAGCTGGAAGGGATGGGTCCCTCTGCCTCCAAGTGCCGGTCTGTGCCGGGAGCCAGGGGCCTGGTGCTCCTGGTGTCTGGTGTATGAAGTCCAACTACTTGGTCCTGACTCGGCATCCCCGGCCCCACACTCTCCGCGCCCCTTCTCCTAACTTTCGCGATGCCCTGCCCGGCGGGGGGCGGGAAGGCTCACCGCGCATCAGTCCCGGGCAGCTGCCCGCACCCGCCACCCGCAGCTTCCGACCCCGACCCGAGGGCTCTCCGGGACTCACCCCTCTGCGCTCGGCCTCAGCGTTCAGGGCGGCCACCCAGGCGGCCTGCCACTGGCTCCTCCAGCTGTCCAGCGTCAGGATCCAAGACAGCAGCGCGTCGGACTCCGGGCGCGGCCCCTCTCCCGGCTCCGCCTTCCGCCGAGGCGGGGGTCGCGTCCTGGCCAGCGCCCACTGCGCCAGGTACAGGCCCACCGTGACCAGGGCCGCGACGAAGAGCGACACCAAGACGAACCACTGGACCTCCCCGAGCCACGAGCCCAGCCGGGCCATGGTGATGGCGCATGCCCGGCCCGCCGCGCCCCAACTTCCCCGAGCGGCCGGGGCCGAGGGCGGCGAGCTCAGGACATCCGCTGGCCGCGGCCGGCGGGGCTGCAGGGGCGCGGCGGGCCGGGGCCGGGGCCGGGGCCGGGGCCGGGGCCGCGGGCGAGAGGAGGACCAGCCCGGCCGGCGCGGGCCGCACACCTGCGATCGGCGCGGGAGCAGACCGGGCTGCGCGCCGCCTCGCGCTCTGCGAAGTTCCCGGGGCCGCGGCCGCCGCGCTTCCTCCTGCGCCGCCCCGGCGTCCCGCCGCGGCCCAGCAGTGGCCGGAGGAGGCCGGGCCGGGGCGGGGCCGAGCCGGGGGGCCGCCCCTCCGCCCCTCCGCCCCCTAAAAGGCCCCGCGGGCCCGCGCCCGCCGCCCCCGCCCCACGTGCGCGCGCCCCCGCCGCCGGCGACTCCCCCTGCGGCCGCCGACCTGGCCGTCCTGCCCGCCCCGCCCCGCAGGGACGCCAAGCGCCGGGCGCGGGACTTTGCCATTAATCAGCCCGACCCGGGGGCTACTGCAGGGCGGCCTGGCTCGCCCGGTGCCAGCTCTGTGTGCGCGTGTGCGTGCACGACGCGCAGCTGAAGGGCGATTTCCAGCATTGCCATTTCCCACCAGCAAGACAGTGTCTCGTTGCAAGTCCTGGGAAGTCCCTGGAAGCCCTTGATCGCACCCTAAAGTAGCCAGTGTGGGGCCCGGCCTCCTGGGCTGTGCTGCCCCAGGCCCTTGTCTGTTGGTTTGGATGCGTTATTTATTGTGTGATGTGTGGACTTTGTGTGTGCTGGTGCGTGGTTGTACGTGTGTGTGTGATGATGGGTGCATGTGTGTGTGATGGATGTGTGTGTGTGCCGCCCTCTCGCATGCTCACCTTGCAGAGGGCACACCCATCTTTAGGAAATGCTGCAGAAACACAGTAGCCACAGATCCTCCAAGGCCTGATACAGGCTCAGACCTTACCATGGTGACTTGGTCCTGTTTTTTGCAGCTGTATTAATGGGATTTAACCTTAAAATTGGGTTAGATAGACCTGAGTGTACATTCAGCTTTCTCTTACCTAGCAGGAGCCTGCTGGTGGGCCAGTGGGTAGTCGCATCAAGTGGGAATTCTGGTCCAGAATCAGTGGGCTCCTGTTGTCTTGAGAAGGAAAGAAACTGGGACGCCGATGGACTGAGGGCCCTTATGGGAACAGAATAAGAAGCTGGCAGGTGGGAGGCTGAGACAGGAGGGTCACAGGTTCATGACCAGCCCCAGCAACTTAGCGAGGCCCTCTGCAACTTGTTGAGACCCTGTTTCAAAATAAAAAAATAAAATAGGGCTGGTGGTGTAGCTCAGAGGTAGAATGCCTCTGGGTTCAATCCTCAGTACCACAAAAAAGAAAGAAAAAAGAAAAGAAAAGAAAAGAAAAGAAAAGAAAAGAAAAGAAAGAAAGAAAGAAAGAAAGGAGGGAGGGAGGGAGGGAGGGAGGGAGGGAAAAGAAAAGAAAAGAAAAGAAAAGAAAAAAGAAGAAGAGAAAAGAAAAGAAAAGAAAAGAAAAGAAAAGAAAAGAAAAGTGTCGGGATGGGAAGGGAGATCAGATCAGCCTGGGGTTGCCCAGGTGAGCTGGGGACCAGCCCTTCCACTTCAGGTCTATGATAAGAACCAAGATAACAACAGCCCCAGCAACTGCCCGCAGTTCCTGTCTATTAAACACCAGCTCTCCACTCAGCCCGCAGGCCCTCAGGGTGGGAATTGCTCTTTTCTCTTACTACATCTGTGTTATTTTAAACAGAAACAAAGGAAATGCCTTCTTATTTGGAGGAAAAGTCTAATTATTCTCTAAGCTGCAGCCAGAGCTATACAGCTGAGCATTTCAAATCCTGCTGACCTCCCGGCCAGATTAACTGGAGTCACCAGAAGTCTAGGCCCAGTCGGCCTGTTCCCACGTGAACTCACGTGCAGGCGAGGTGGCTGGCTGCAGGCCTGTGGGCGGGGACCAGGTGCCCGTCCTGTGCGACTGGTGAGACCGGTCTCCTTCCTCCATCCACATGTCTCAGAGGCTGCTCACCCCACTGGCATATCTAGAGGCTTGTAACAAACTGTAAACTAACAACCATCCCTCTCCTGGAATTTGTCACACTTCCATATATTTTTCTGAGTGTCAACATGGAAATGAACAGAATGTCCGCATTTGTTCCAGAAGTAGTGCCCTCTCCTGTGCCCATCCCCCTTCGACCCAAGGAGGAGGAGGCCGTAGCTCTATCCTCACACCTACCTCACATGCCTCGGGGTTTCCGTCAGTTCCACATTGGTGGTTTATTACTTTTAAACACCCTTAAAAGGAAACCATGGTGGCTGTGGATTCTCCAGTGTGCTCACACTGGGCTTCAGTGAGCAGGTGGGGCTGGGGGCTGGGGGCAGGGGAGCGTGCTGGCTGTTGCCCCCAAGCCGGGCTGTCACCTAGCGGTAGCAGGTGAACAGCTCCCAGGTGCTTAGCCGAGGTGCCCCTACTTCACATCAGCCCCTGGGAGCCCCCAGGAGCACCTACCCACCTGGAGCACTCTGGATGGCAGCGCTCTGAACTTGGACCAGCGCTTCATCCATAATCACCCAGCTAGGTCTCTGGTGGCCTGGAGAAAGCAGCAGAAACTATGTCCTGAATTCCCCGTCAGCAAGCTTTACAGCAACTGCTTCCCAGAGCCTGGAGCAAAGCCTCCATTGTTCTACTTTTCATTTTTAAACATTTCAAAAACACTGTTCCTACACACAAGAGCTGCTTGTCGGGTGCTGAGTCACTGGGTCTCCGGGCAGGTTCCTTATCTGTGCATCAAGGTCATAAGTATTTCAGTGTCTTCCTTCCCAAGTCCAGGATCTGTGTTGATGCTATGTTTTCAAAAATTAATTAATATACCTGGGCCTGGTGGTGCACACCTGTAATCCCAGTAGTTGGGAGGCTGAGACAGGAGGATCACAGGTTCCAGTCCAGCTTGGTAATTTAGTGAGACCCTGTCTCAAAAATTAAAAAAAAATAAAAAGCAGGAGCCGGGTGTGGTGGCACGTACTTGTAATCCCAGTATTTGGGAAGCTGACACAGGAGGATCACAGGTTCAAGGCCAGCCTCAGCAACTTAGTAAGGGGCTCCACAACTTAGTGAGACCCTGTTTCAAAATAAAAATCAGCTGGTGGTGTAGCTCAGAGGTAGAATGACCCTGGGTTCAATCCCTAGTGCCACCAAACCAAACCAAACCAAACCAAACAAAATTGGGTGTGGTGGCACACACCTGTATTCCCAGTACTTGGGAGGCAGAGACAGGAGGATCGCAGGTTTGAGGCCAGTCTCAGCAACTTAGTGAGGCCTTGCTTCAAAATTAAAAATTACAAAAGGGTTGAGGGTATGGTTCAGAGATAGAATGCCCCTCAGTTCAATTCTCAGTATCAAAAAACCAAAACCAACAACAACAAAAAACTTCAAAAAATTAGGATTTTTGTTAAATTTGCAATATATGAATCTTAAATTTCTAGAAGGAGAGAGGAAAGGTGGGAGTCCAGGAAATTTAGGGTTCATCTCAAATGTGGAGAAAGGCCCCTCTTGGCCTGTAGTGGTTCACATTGTTGTTACTCTTGACTTAGGAAGTTGTGTCCCCAAACTCCGGCAGACGGGAGTGAGGCTGTGAGGGTCACTTCAGCCGCCTGGCCCTGGACCACCTGTGCACACAGATGCACAGCTCCCCTCCGCTGGCCCTGGATATTCCCACAATTCCCTTAGCAAACAGTGTCTGAGACCTGGCTCAGTGCCCTGAGCTGTGAAGCCCAGGTGGCCAGGGAGCCCGTGGAGACATCTGACCCACTCGCTTCCACTCCGCGGGCTTGGTAGTGTTTCGGGCTGGTTTTCGGTCCTGCCTGTGGGGTCTGCAGGTAGTCAGTGACCCAGTGACCCTGTCAAAGTTCCAGGCAGTCAGAGGCCGCCCTGAAAAACCAAGCCCTCCCCTCCATTGGGGTCCTCAGCTCCTCCCACCGATCATTTGCACGACTTATGGGGTCCTGGTTTAAGACCTCTTCCTAGGAAGGAAAGGAGTTGTCCCAAGTCCTGTAGGAGCTGAGTGGAGTGTCTGAGGGCGGAGGCCAGGTCCCATGCCACAGTCCCTCGCTGCCGTGGAGGTGGCCAGGCAGTCAGATGACCATCCTGCGGCAGTCAGCACTCCTGAGCAGCGCCCACTGAGGAGCACCTCCAGGCCACCTGCCACCCACCCTAGGAGGGAACTGTCAACAGGATCTGCCCTCAGATCCCACCCCAGTGACGCCTGTTGGGGACACAGTCACTGGGATCCAGGGAGGCATCTGGACAGCATCAGAGCAGGACCCCCAGCCAGGGCACTGGCCCCGCGACTGCGCAGGTGGTGCACAGAGGAATGTGACCCAGTGGTGACCCATCTCTGCCAGGTGGCATCACACAGGAACAATTCCTTGTACTGCTGGCTGGGAACAACCTCGTAAGTGAAAATACTTAGCCAATGTTCTAAATAGTTTTTCCAAGGACACTTCATCTCTACTGTATATTTTCCCGGACTCCCCAAAATGCCGACTCTCCCCCATGAACTGACCCTCTGAATCCCACTGTTGGGGTTCAGCCTGGGGGTATTGATGTGTGTACCATTTAGAAGTGGAGTCTGTTTATCAGGCGGCAGTGGGACCTGGCAGGAGGGCACATGGAGGAAGAGCAATGAAGGCACTGCAGAGCCATGTCCCCCGCCCTATGGAACAATGGGTGGCTGTGTGCAGAGGCTCCAGCTAGGGGTGCCCTTGCTTGCTGGGAAAGATGCCCTGGGTCTCATGAAGGGGAGCTGCCTGCCCCAACTTCTCAGAACCTGCTGGAGCTTCTGGAACCCCGTTGACTTGGCCATTCCCAGAGCCGACTTCGGAATAACAGGGCTTGGCTCCATCCATTGGGCCTGATCTGTGGGGCACCAGTGTTGGAGCAGAGCACAGCCCCGCAGGCTGGGAGGGACCCTGCTCGGCCCCCCAAAATGGGACACAGGGAAACGTCTCTCATTCCTGGACAATGTGCTTTCCTTGTAACTAGCTGTTCTGGCCTGAAGTTTTCCTTTGTGCTAGTTTTTTAGAAAAGCCAATTGGCACATGTACAGAATCAACAAAATACCTGGAGGGAAATTTAGTCCCTTTTAAGAGCTGAAGGAAACTATTATTAAAGGGCTTTTTGAAAACAACCAAGGAGTGCCCATTTATCTAAAAATAATTAATGTACTAATTATAAATGGTACTCTCTATTCCCTGACTGGTCCAGAAAATACTGCTGCTTCTGTCTACCTAGCACTTTTCAGTAATCCCAATCACAAGTAAGAAGCAGGAATTCACATCGTGGTGGAGGGAAGGTGGCGTGGGGGCTTGGAGATGGAGCAAGTCATTGTGACAATGTGGCTCAAGGTGACAGAGGTAGACCTGGAATCCAGGCGTTCCCTGCAAGATCCTTCATGCCACACCTGCGGAGTGTCTGCGCGATGCCCCAGTGCACTCAGAGAGGGGCGGTTCTTCACGCGCACCACACAGATTACCAGCAGTGTCTCATTTCCCCCAATTCCCATGCAGTCGGCATCTCCCCAAGCCACTCAGGTGGGGAGGGGTGGCTGTACCTCTGACTCCCTGAGGTCATCAGACGCATTCTCTTGGAGCATCAAGAGGACGCCCACAGAGGTGTCCTCAGGATGGTGGCCCAGGAGAGAGTCTGAGAGCAGGAGGGGACCACCACCAAGACCGCCTGTGACCCTGCCTCTTCCCCATCCAATGGGCCGGACCATCCTTGAATTAGAGAGTGACAAGACAAAGCCAGGACTCTCAGGGAAAAAGTGGCCCGTGCTTCTCCCTCCTTGGTCTTCCTCTAGGCCATGGAAGCCCCAGGTCCCAGGGGAAAGGAAAGGGCTTCCTCGGCCCACCCTTTCTGCTGCTGTGTGTAACTGAAGCATGGCACCCCTCGGTGCTCATTCTGCTATTGTTTGCACTTGACACCTCTGTGTCCAGCAGGATGCGGGACAAAATAGCGTGGGGACCGTCCTTCCCCACGCATTTAGGCGAGCTGCGTGGAATCCAGCCAGCAGCCTTTCAAATGCACAGCTGAGCTCCATGGAAAAAGGGGGAGTCTCAAGGCTTCCCCAGAGGAACAGGAAAAGGGAACGGGTGATTTCTGTGTGCTCAGGCCCCCGTTATTCTGGGCCAGGCGAGGTCGGGCAGGCTTGGTAGTCTCTGGTCACTGAGAAGCTGGAGATGTCAGGCAGGCGACAACTGAGAGGTGGAAATGAGACCTCACATTGAACAGACCCCTTTGAGAGGAAACTGGAAGAACGTTCCAGGAGTAAAGGGTGAAGCCACGGAAGCTCTGGGGGCTACGTTCCTGTTGACTCCGTGGTCTCAGAGGTCCATGCCAATGTTCTTTGTAAGGCGGGGTCTTGGTCCAGTTGGATTGCTGTGGGAAAGGACTATAACCTGGGTGGTTGACGAATGGCAGACATTCATGTCACAGCTCTGGAGGCTGAAGTCCAAGGTCAGGGTGCGGCATGGCTGGGTTCTGAGGAGGCCCCTCTTGTGGCCGCAGCTGGCCATCTTCTCACATGTCCTTCCATGGTGGAGAGAGGGCAGCAGAGCTCTCTGAGCCTTATTCTTTACAATGCTGTACCCAGCGCCTTGGGGAGGCAAGTGTTCTACCACTGAGTTGTATTCCCTTAGTGACCTTTTTTTTGTGTGTGTGGTACTGAGGATCGAACCCTGGGGCATTCTACCTCCAAGCTACACCCCCAGCCCTATTTTTTGTTCTTTATTTTGAAACTGGGTCTCGCTAAGTCGCGGAGGGCCTCACTAAGTAGCTGAGGCTGGCTGCGCACCCGGATCCTCCGGTGTCAGTCTCCCAAGTACTGGGGTTACAAGCGTGTGCCACCACGCCTGGCCAACCAAACCATTTTTAAGGGTTATTAAGGAGTTGGCTAAATAAAAATTTATGAGGCCAAATAGTAGCACACTAGACACCTGTTTAAAATGATGTCACTCCATAGTAACAGATGTGGCAAGGTGCCCATGGCCCTTAGTGACCTTTTTTAAAGGTCACTAATCTCATCACAAAGCCCCACACTCATGACATGCCTCTCCACAGGCCCCACCTCCCAGCACCATCACACGGGGATTAGGGTTCCAACACATGGATTCTGAGGGGACACAAACATCATCTCCTGCAGAGGGTGTCAGAATGGGGACACTCAGGACATGGCAGAAACCCCTGTGCAGGGCAACTTTCTTTACTGGAGATTCCTCGGCTCAACTGCTTGATGGAACACAGGGTCAAAGTCACAGAATCTGCAGGGAGAGCCAGCAAAGGAATAAAGAGCAAGACTGAGCCACCCGGCTCTTAGCCAACACAGATGACCTTGGGCTGGCCAATCAGTCAGAGTGACAAAGACACTAAAGGGATTGGAGGCCGCCACCTTTCCGCCACCTTTTGATTTTAGCTCTCAAGCCACGCTGTGCCGCAGGTAAAGCAGATGTTATGATTGCTCTTTTGCAGGTGAGGAACCTGAAGTCCAGACTTCTGGGACTTAGCAAGGGCCCTACATTTCTCTCTAACATGGCCCAATCTCCAGCCAGGTGTGTCCTGAGCTCTGGCTGCCCCAAAGTCCCCTCACTACCTGTGAATGCACCTTTGTAAAGAAAACTGGCCACAAAGCCCCAAGCCTAAAGACATTTTCCTAGGACCTCAGTTCCACCAGGCACATCTTTGGGGCTCAGCATTCAGCCCAAGGTGCTATAAAGGGCGGTTGGCACTCTGTGCTCCAGTGATGAATCCATGCATCACAGCTGCTCTGCGGTGAAAATGAGAGTCCCCAGGGGGAGGAGCCAGAGGGAGCTGTGTTCTTAGTTTAAAGAGAAAACAACTTGGGGAAGCTGTGCTCCGTTTCATTCTAGGCAAATGGTCAGAGAACCTGGGCAGGTTTAACAGGTGGATGCCATGAAAAGAAACAGGACAGAGGGCCTGGCGGGAGCAGCCTTGGCTGAAAGCACCGCACGGGTGCTGATGTGAAGGGCATCCTCTCAGGAAGTCTCCTGCCTGGGCTCAGGGCACTGAGAGAAGGAGCAAGAGTCCAGGAGCCCCGCTCCACGCTGGCAGGAGATGCCCACCTGGAGCCGGCTCACGGGCATTTTCCCTAGAAGCATCACTGAGGTGTTGCCAGCCTCCAGGCACTTGCCGGGCACACAGGCATTTGAGGGAGGCCTGGAGACCTGGCCCCATCTGGCAACACGCAGGGTACCATGGGAGAGGCACCCCACACTGAGCCAGCAGTGCACCTGCAGGTTGAGTCCCGGGTACTTGTTCTCCATCCGGGACCCAGGGCACTCCTGAAAATGTACTGTATTCGCTGCTTTCTCTTCCCACTCTGGGCTTCTGGGTGGCTTGTTCTGAGGCCCGCAGCAGTCTTTCCCACCTGCTAGGTGTAGGAAGAAAGGCCTCAGGTGCAGGAGGAGAGACTCTCAGGAACAGGAGGTGAGACCTCAAGTACATCAGGCAAGGTCCTCAGGTGCATCAGGTGAGACAGGAGGTAAGGGCTCAGGTGCATCAGGTAAGACCTCAAGGGCAGGAGGTGAGACTCTCAGGTGAGATCTCCAGGGCAGGAGATGAGGGCTCAGGTGCATCAGGTGAGACCTCAGGGGCAGGAGCTGAGACTCTCAGGTGCGGCAGGTGATACCTCAGGGGCAGGACATGAGACTTTCAGGTGAGACCTCAGGGGCATCAGGTGCGACCTCAGTTGCATCAGGTGAGATCTCAGGGACAGACCATGAGACTCTCAGGTGAGACCTCCAAGGCAGGAGATGAGGGCTCAGGTGAATCAGGTGAGACCTCAGGGGCAGGAGCTGAGACTCTCAGGTGCGTCAGGTGAGACCTCAGGGGCAGGACATGGGACTCTCAGGTGAGACCTCAGAGGCAGGAGGTGAGATTCTCAGGTGCATCAGGTGAGACCTCAGGAGCAGGACATGAGACTCTCAGGTGAGACCTCAGGGGCATCATGTGCGACCTCAGTTGCATCAGGTAAGATCTCAGGGACAGGCCATGAGACTCTCAGTGAGACCTCCAAGGCAGGAGATGAGGGCTCAGGTGAATCAGGTGAAACCTCAGGTGCAGGAGGTGAGACTCTCGGGTGCATCAGTTGCATCTCTGGGGCAAGAGGTGATATCTTTGGGTGCATAGGCGAGCACTCTATTGCAGGTGGTGTGACCTCAGGAAACTTAGTAAGACCTTGTCTCAAGATAAAAATTTTAAGGGGGTCAGGGTGTGTCTCAGTGATAGAGCACTTTCCTAGCATGTGTAAGGCCCTGGGTTCCATCTCTAGCACCACAATAAAATAAAATAAAATAAAATGTGCTGGAAAAATGTGCTGGTTAATGATATGTAGAAAAATGGAGCTAAACCTCAACCTCTCATCCCGTACAAGAGTCCACTCAAGATGGATAAAGATCTAGAAATTTGACCAGAGAACTTGCAACCACTAGGAGAGTGCATAGGAAGCACAGGAAAAGACTTCCTCAATAAGACCCCCCCCAAATGCAAGAGATAAAAGCAAAATCAATAAATGGGGTGGCATCAGATCAAAAAGCATCTGTGCAGCAAAGGAAACTGTCGAGAACCTAAAGAGAGAGACCTACAGAATGGGGGAAAATCTTTGCCAGCTACTCCTCTGATGGAGGATTAATATCTAGAATATAAAAAGAACTTCAAAAGCTCAATGCTAAAAGACCAAAGAACCCAATTAAAAATGGACAACGGGAGCTGGGCGTGGTGGCTCACGCTTGTAATCCCAGTACTTTGGGAGGTGGAGACCGGAGGATACAGGTTCGCGGCCAGCCTCAGCTCTCTCTCTCTCTCTCTCTCTCTCTCCCTGTCTTTCTCTCTCTCTCTCTCTACTTAGTGAGGCCCTCTGCAACTTCATGAGACCCGGTTTCAAAATAAAGTATAAAAAAATAGGGCCGGGGGTGTAGCGCGGAGGTAGAACGCCTCTGGGTTCCATCCCCCGCACCGCAAAAAAAAAAAAAAATGGACAATGGATATGAACAGATACTTCTCAAAAGAAGAAATACAAATGGCTGATAAATATATGAAAAAATGTTCAACATCATCGGCAAACAGGGAGATGCAAATCAAAACAATACTGAGATTCCATCTAACTCCAGTTAGAATGGCGATCATCAAGAATACAAACAATAATAAATGCTGGCTAGGACGTGGGGAAACAGGAACCCGCACACACTGCTGATGGGATTACAGATTAGTACAGCTGCTGTGGAGATCAGTATGGAGGTTCCTTAAAAGACCGGTGTGGAGCTACCATATGGCCCAGCCAGAACACTTTTGGGGATCTTTCAAAAGGAACTGAAATCAGATTACTGCAGGGATACATGCATCTCCATGTTTATAGCAGCTCAACTCATGAGAGCGAAACAATGGAATCCGCCTAGGTGTCTGTCAACAGACTAATGGATTACAAAATTATGGCTTATACACACAGTGAAATTCTACTCAGCCATAAAAAAGAACAGTTGTGTCATGTGCAAGAAAATGGATGGAACTCGAGGGTATTATGTTTAGAGAGATCAGCTAGTCACAGAAAGTCACAGAAGGGCCACATTATTTCACGCATATGTGGAAGCTAGGGAGAAACCAAGAAACAAAGAGGACTTCAGATAAGCGAGTGGGGGAGGGGGCCTGGGGAGGGGGTAGGGAGGAGCAAGGGGAGATCCGATGATGGGATCCACTCAACGAATCCTTTGTTCATACATGAAGTTATCTGTATTGATGTAAATATTACCTATAGGAAGGGGGGATCGGGGTGGGAACCGGAAGGAAACACGACGAATGCTGTGTGCATGTATTTGCCACTCCGAACCTCACCATGATGCATAATTACAATGTGCCAATAAAAAATATAAATTAAAGGTAAAAATGTGCATGGAAGCAATTTTTAATTTGTTTTTCATTTTACATAGTCAGACTTCCATGTTTTTCAGAGTTTTGTTCCCCTCTCTGTCCCATAGTCCACATCTGATCTCCACCGGCCCTACTGCATTCCTGTGTCTCCCTGCCCCGGTTCAGCAGGTCCCAGGCCAGCCAAGACGCTTCCCACTCACTGTTGAAGGAGTTTCACGGCCTGACATGGGGCTGGTCGTATTCTGAGATCTTAGCCAACCCGCCCTGACTTCCCACCCAACGTATGAAGCGTCTCTCAATCTTCTTTTTCCTACTCCCAAGGTTTTTTTTCTTTTTAACTTGGGCTTTGCCCTGAGATACTTGATATTCTTCTAGCTGTTCCTTTATCTGCACCTTTGATGGACTTCAATGTGGCTTCAAAGTCTTCATTGAGAACTGGGTGTCAGCACAGGATGAGGCGAGGGGGCGATGGAGAGACCTTGTGGGCTGAGGACGACCCATCCTGAGCCTCCATTCTCGAAGCTGATGCCTCTGAAGGGCTGTGGACGTGGCGCTTACGCTTGGTACATACTGCTTCCTCCTGCTGGTGAAACTGACTCTTTCCTGGTTTTCAATCTGCTAATGTAGCCACAGAGAAAAGGAGGCTATTCGTTCTCGTTCGCTCATTCATCCATCCATTCAGTATTCCTTGGGTCACAGGTGGCGGCCAGCAATGTGACAGGTGCGCAGCCCACGTTCTGGATCACACCTGAGAAGAGCTGCAATCCTGCTTCGGGTCACATGCCTGGCGTGCCACCTGATGTCCTTCTGACCTACCTTGTGGCCCAGCCTGGGATGTGCACCGGTGGATGCTGGTATCAGCTACACCTGCCATCACTTGCTTCCTGCCCCGGTTTCTCTTCTGCCTCCATATGAGGCTGGCGCCACTATCTTGGAGCACACAAAGGTCTTGAAATGATGGAACATTATCCCCTGGGCCGACCTAGACTGACGGGCGACAGGAGATGGGGAAAGTGGCAAAGGCTGGCTCTCAGAGGTGCTGTCCCAGGTCCTCCGTCCCTGCAGAAGGGAGCCTCTGCTACCCACAGCACAGAGAGCGTAAGATGCTCCCTGGTCAGGTTGGCCCTTCCTCCCTGTTGTGTCTCTCCCAGTCCCCTCCGGTGCCCTGGCGTCACTTCCCAGAAAAAAACACTGCAGAGCAAGCCTTGTTATTTAGGGAAAGCACGATGGCCAGCCACCGCGAGCTCCCTCCCGGCCAGTGAGATGCCCACAACTGGCAAATGACGCGGGGAGTGCCGCAAGGGGCATTTCCCTGGGTTCTAAAATGGCCTGCTTGCTTCTAGAGCATTAACATCATTGAAAAGTTTGAAAGGTGGAAAGTAGGTATCTCATAATGTTACTTCAAGTTCAAATATTTCACTAACACCATAAATAAAATTTATTATTATTTTACTTTCTTGGCTTTAATGGAAACAAACTCAATGCTATTTCCCTCCCTCCCTCCTTCCCTCCCTTCTTTTCTTCCTTTCTTTTTCTTTCTTGGTCCTGGGGATTGAACCCAGGAGCATTCTGCCTCTGAGTTATATCCATAGCCCTTTTAAAAATAAATTTACTTTGAGACAGGGTCTCAGTAAATCGCCCAGACTGGCCTTGAACTTGTGATCCTCCTGCCTCAGCCTCCTGAGTAGCTGGAATTACAGGTGTGCGCCACCATGCCCAGCATTTTCAATATTTACCTCTTTGTTTATCTCATTTTCTTTTTTTTTTTTTGCGGTACCGGGGACTGAACCCAGGGGCATTCTACCTCTGCGCTACGCCCCCGGCCCTATTTTTTTTTAATACTTTATTTTGAAACCGGGTCTCACAAAGTTGCAGAGGGCCTCACTAAGTAGAGAGAGAGAGAGAGAGAGAGAGAGAGAGAGAGAGAGAGGAGAGAGAGAGAGAGAGAAAGAGAGAGAGAGAGAGAGAGAGAGAGGGAGAGAAAGAGAGAGAGAGAGAGAGAGAGAGAGAGCGAGCTGAGGCTGGCCGTGAACCCGGATCCTCCGGTCTCTGCCTCCCAAAGTACTGGGATTACAAGCGTGCGCCACGACGCCCGGCATCTGTTTATCTCATTTTCAATTCAGATCACTGCAATGTTTGACAATTTCTCTAGACCAAGTGATGATCTAAAATAATTTTAAATTTATACTAAATATTATTTTTAAAAAATTTTAGTACTGTGGATTGAATACAGGGGCATTCTACCTCCAAACTCCACCCCAGCCCTATTTATTTATTTATTTAATTTGAAAAAGGGTCTCACTAAGTTGCTGAAGACCTCACTAAGTTGCTGAGGCTGGCCTCAAACCTGCAATCCACTTGTCTCAGCCTCTCTAGTACTGGGATTACAAGCCTGCACCACCCAGCTGACTTCTGGTAACTCATTCAGCTGCTGCTTTTTGGACCAGCCCAATAGACTAGGGACAGAGTGTCACTACTGTGCCCACACCTTTCTTTGGTGGCAGCCAATCATGTCCTGCTGCTCGCCTGGCACATCAGGGAAGGTCTGCTGGACGTTTCTGAAGCAGCATGGGTGTGTAGGGGCTGGAGGAGAGCCAGGCCCTTCACAACAGCCTTGGCATAAATGCTCTCATTTCAAATGAAAGGGCTAGTCAGGTACTTTGAACTTTACGTTATTTTACCTTACCAAGAAACTGAACGAAAATAACACCAAACTTATACATGTTGTTCAATAACCTCTCTATGGAATCAACTTGGAGACCCAACTTCAGTGCTGTCAATGCCTACTTTTAAATCGTCATGGAGACTCTGGAACAAAACCTCTGCTTACTTACACACCAAATGTCTGTTTTGAGAGGGGCAGATGTGTGTGCCATCTTAACTAATGCCACCTCTGTCACCAAAGAGAATCCAAAGGGATGCTCTTCCCTCAGCCAGCAAGCTACATGCCACTCCAGCCCATCCTGTGGAGTCCCTCCTTACCCCCAGGTCATCCGAAGACCTGGCCAAAGCAAAGGTTGTCTAACAGCAGGATGGGACCCGATGTCAGATTACAAAATCCATGTAGCAGGCCGTGCCTGAAGTTTTTCACTGCAAATTAAAACAAACAAACAAACAACAAACAAACAAACCAGATTTATCAGGAAGCTAATGAAACTGAACTCTTGGCTTCCGTATCTACTTTGCAAATTCTATAAACCTATGGCCCATGTGTTTGCTGAACATGAGAGAGATGTCTGTCTCTTTCCATTCCAACCTCTCCTCCACCATAATTTCTCTTTCTCTTCTTTCTTTCTTTCTTTCTTTCTTTCTTTCTTTCTTTCTTTCTTTCTTTCTTCTTTCTTTCTTTCTTCTTTCTTTCTTCCTTTCTTTTCCTTCCTTCCTTCCTTCCTTCCTTCCTTCCCTCCCTCCCTTCTCTCTTCCTTCCTTCCTTCCTTCCTCCTTCCTTCCTCCCTCCCTCCCTCTTCCTTCCTTCCTTCCTTCCTTCCTTCCTCCCTCCCTCTTCCTTCCTTCCTTCCTTCCTTCCTCCCTCCCTCCCTCCCTCCTTCCTTCCTTCCTTCCTTCCTTCCTTCTTTCTTTCTTTCTTTCTTCCATACTATGGATTGAATCCAGGGGCATTCTACCTCTGAACTACAGCCCCAGTCCTATTTTATTTTTTAAATTTTGAAACAGGGTCTTGCTAAGCTGCTGAGGGCCTAAATTGCTAAGGCTGGCCTCGAACCTGCAATCCTTCTGTCTCAGCCTCCCAAGTACTGGGATGCAGGCATGCAACACCATGTCTAGCTCCACCATAATCTCTTTCCTGGTAGTTGGTGTTGGAGTGACCACAGGCTGTTTGGATCGGACTATGGCTGAATAAGGAAGGGACAGATTTCTTCTGAATTGAGTGAGATGTGCATGTGATTTTTCATCAAGTTTGAGGAGATCTCTATTGAATCCTCTCCTATATAAACCGCTTGGAATTGGGGGGAATTTCCCACAGACAAACTCTGGCACAGCATCCAGGGTCAGGCACTTTAGGGCGTGTTACTGAACCTGTCAATAATAAAATAAAGCTTCAGTTCCACTTCTAGCCAAAAGGGAGTGATAGAGATTGGATTTCTCATCATGCAAGAAACAACTAAACTCCAGACAATATACGAAAGGATGGTCTTTAAAACACGGAACCTGAGGAAGCAAAGGGCAGTGATGGCTGATGGGAAGGACGAGGGAAACGGTCCCGACTTGAGCTGCTGGGAGTCTGCGGGAGAGGAGGTGTAGACTGCAGGTTCCGACTAGACCGGGCTCAGTGATGAGCAAGTGGAGGAAAGGCAGAGGGACAGGAGGGAGAGGACACACTCTGGAGGCTTGGGAGAGGGCCCTGGCTCTCCGGCCTGTGAGGAAACCTCCCGAGGCTGGTCAAAGCACCACCTGAAAGGACCAGCAGGAAGAGCCCTCACAGTGGGCACGCTGCTCAGCATAACTCGTGGGGTGTTGGGCGGAGGCGATGCGCTCGCCTCAGCAACAGAGCAAAAGTAACCCCTGATTAAATGCTTCTCTCATCCCACGGAATACAGTTTAAAGGCAAAGTCTGCAAGGATAGAACTGTTTCCAAGTAACTTAATTATGTCCCCCCAACAAAGCTCCAGAATCTTTATGGGAATGCAAAATAACCAGTTTGCAAGATCTGCCATCCAATAAAAAAAAAAAATCACCGGACATGCCAAGAGGCAACAAATGCTACTCAGAATGAGAAGGAAAGGGAATCAATAGAAACCAAGCCTGAAGTGGAACAGATGACAGAGTAGACAAGGACACCGCAAAGGTGTTACACTTGTATCCGTATGTCCAAGGAGCTAGAAGAAAGGTAGGACATGTTAAGCACACACGTAGCCACGTCAATCTTTCAGAAATAGAAACCAGGTCTGAGGTGAAAAATATACCAGATGGGCCGGGCGTGGTGGCGCACGCTTGTAATCCCAGTACTTTGGGAGGCAGAGACCGGAGGATCCGGGTTCGCGGTCATCCTCAGCTCGCTCGCTCTCTCTCTCTCTCTCTCTCTCTCTCTCCCTCCCTGTCTCTCTCTCTCTCTCTCTCTCTACTTAGTAAGGCCCTCCGCAACTTCGTGAGACCCGGTTTTAAAATAAAGTATAAAAAAATAGGGCCGGGGGTGTAGCGCGGAGGTAGAACGCCCCTGGGTTCAATCCCCGGTACCGCAAAAAAAAAAAAAAAAACCCAGATGTGATTATGGAAGACTAGATATCGTAGGAAAAGAGGTTAGTGAACAAGAGACATGACAATAGAAACTATCCAAATGGAAGCAGAGAGAGACACAAGGATGAAATTTAACAGAGCAACAGCGATTTCTGGGGCAATTTCAAATGGCCTAAAATATGTATAATTGGAGTTTTTGAAGAAGAGCAAAGAGAGGGCAAGAAAGAAAAACTATCTCAAGAAAAAATGGATGAAAACTTTCCAAATCTGACTTTTAAAAATGATAAACTCAAAAATCCAAGAAATCAAATGAATCAAAACATGCACGTACACACACACACACCCAACATAAAAACTATACCACAGTACATCACGATCAGGTTGCACAAAACCAGTGTCAAAGAAAACATTTTAAAACAGCCGGAGTGAAAAAGGAGCAGAAGTAAGGAGAGCGGAGTTCCTACTGGAGACAGTGCAAGCCAGAAACGGTGAAGCAGCATCTTTAAAGTAGTGAAAGAAACACTACCAAGGTAGAATTCTATGCCCAGCCCAAATATCTTTCAAGGTTGGCAAGGTAAATATTTGGGGGGTTTTATACAAGCTGCAAGAACTCAGCACCAGTCGACCTACATGACAGAAATGTTAATATCCTTCTGGACGAAGGAAGATGATGCCACTCTATGGAAACTTGGATCTGCAGGTCCAACGAAGAGCGCCAGGAAAGGACATGAATACGGGGAGAGATAGATGTTGCTTCCTGTTAATTCTCTTAAGATAACTGACTAAAGCAAACATAACAAGGTATTTGGGTCTTCTTTTTTTTTTTTTTTTTTTTTCAGTACCAGGGATTGAACCCAGGGGCATTCTACCTCCGCGCTACACCCCCGGTCCTATTTTTTTATACTTTATTTTGAAACTGGGTCTCACAAAGTTGCGGAGGGCCTCACTAATTAGAGAGAGAGAGAGAGAGAGACAGGGAGAGAGAGAGAGAGAGAGAGAGAGAGCTGAGGCTGGCCGCGAACCCGGATCCTCCGGTCTCCGCCTCCCA
>PVJS01011259.1:0-46153 GCA_004027185.1 Glis glis | reverse complement strand
AAAAAAAAAAAAAAAAAAAAAAAATTACATGAGAAAAAATGTTCACCAAAGCGAGCAAAAGATTTTCAATAATGTTTTTTGTATTCTCAATAAAATTTTTAAAAGTTTTAAGGAAGTTTTATATAAATTCAAAGTTTAATATTTTCCTCAATACTTTGAATTTTAAATTCCATTATAATTCTGTTACATAAGGAAAATGCAGTGAAATTTTATGCCAAGCCCTATGTAGATCAGTTAGTTTACCTCAGTGGACTGTACAAATATTATCATTTTCTGAGTAGTAACACATGAAAAATTTGAAAATTTCTGTGCCATATTATCTTCCAACCTATAGTAAGTTTGTTATGCCTACTAGCCTCTATTAGGATTTAGGGAAATGGGGAAGGATGTCTTTATCTGAGGGGATGTGGCTAGAGAAAGATGGCAAACTCAGAGGCCTTGTGACCAGCTGGGATTACAAAGTCAGGGAGGAGCAAAAATCAGGGCGAGAGAAGATCAGCCTCTCTTTTTTTCTGGGAATCTTTCAAGCAAGAGGGAGTTTTTGATGTTTTATTTAAATGTTAAGGTAGAGAGTGACCTGGGAAGGCAGGAAGAATTTGAGACTCTAGGATTATTGGTCACTAGAAAAAGTTGGAGCAAAGTGAAATAAGTCTTTGGTTTCAAAAATCTCTGTACCCCAAATGCTCTATATTTCCACTTATCTTGGCCTATTTATTTAAAAATATGTGGCAGGCACCATGTTCATGGAATTCAGAGGTAAACAAAACAAGCATCTTTGCCCTCATTAGATGAATGTAAAATATTTAAGAGGTCAGATGGTAAAAGTGCTATGGAGGTAATAGCAATGAAGGAAAGGAGAGAGAGTGTCAGAGTCAGGCAGAGCGAAGGCTTTTGACTTTGGGAAGAGTTTATCAAGAAAGTGACATTCTAACTCCAGTTAAAATGGCAATCATCAAGAATACAAATAATAACAGAGGCTGGTAAGGATGTGGGAAAATAAGAACTCTCATACACTGTTGGTGGGATTGTGAATTAGTACAACCACTATGGAGATCAGTATAGAGGTTCCTCAAAAGACTAGGAATGGAACCACCACATGATCCAGCTCTACCACTCCATACCTTTCCAAAAGAATTAAAGTCAGAACGCTGTAGTGATACATGCATATCCATGTTTCCAGCAGCACAATTCATAATAGCCAAACTATGGAACCAGCCTAGGTGTCTGTCAACAGATGAATGGATAGTGAAAATGTGGTATATCTACACAATGGAATTTAACTCACCCAAAAAGAAAAAAAAATTATGTTATTTTCAGGAAAATGGATAGAACTAGAGAATATTATGCTAAGGGAGATCAGCCAGTATCAGAATGTCAAGGGTCATATGTTTTCTCTCATATGTGAAAGCCAGAGAGAAAATAGGAAACCAAAGGGACTTGAGATAAATGAGGAAAGAGACTAGTGGAATAGTAGAAAGGGATTAGGGGAGGAAGGTGGGGAGGGAAAAAGAAGGCTTAATGAAGAAATTGTTCAAATCATATTATGTCCACATAGGAATGTATCACTACCAATATCACTAACCTGTATGGGGAGTGAGGTGGGATCGGGAGGGAATCACACCAGGTGCCGTGTGCGTACATATTTGTATCACTTTAAACCTAACTATGATGTATAACTACAATACATCAATAAAAGCATATTTTAAAAAGTGATATTTGAGCACAGATATGAAGGAGCTGAGTGAACAGACCACAGGAATATCTGAGGATGGAGCATTCCAGGCAAAGGGCACAGCTAGTGCAAAGACCCTGCGGCCTGGTGTGTTGGGGGGACAGCAAAGCACCACTGTGTCCAGGGCTCTGTCATCGGAGCAGTGATGTGGTAGCAGTGGGAAGTAGCAGGAGGTGACATCAGAAACATGAAATCTTGAAGGCCTTGCAGTTCTCTGTAAGGACTTCAGATGTGACCCTGAATAAATTGGAAAGGCCTAGGTAGGTTTGTGTGGAGTACTGATATATTTATCCCTTGAGCTTTTTTGTTAACAATCATCTATGGGGTGCAACGGTTGATGCTGGGGGACCAATCAAGAGGTGATTTTAACAATCCAGGGGAGAGATGATTTAGACCTAGGCCAGAATGGTAACTGTGTAAGAGATTATCAGTTTCAGGCTACTAAGGTGGAGCTAATAAGATCGCTCACATGTTGTCCTGCAAGTTTTAAAAGAGAGGAATCAGGGATAATTCCAAGGTCTGGGCCTAAACAACTGGAAGACTACATTTGCTTAATCATTTTTGTTATTGCTTATTTCCAGAAAAAAACGATTGTTCCTACCATTGCTTATATCTAACCTTGATAAGGAGGAAAACAAATACGTGTGTGTCAGGGTGGTAAGGTTTTCACGAGTGCCTCGGTACATGGTAATTGGCCTCATGAAATTAACAGTTATGAGGCATATTCCTTTAAAGATAAGTCCACTGTCAGCCCCTAATAGTATTGCTGCTAAGAGCCTATTACATACCTACACAGTTTTCCTTCACTTACCTATTTCCCATTCAGATACTTTAGTAAACCCATTTCAAGAGCTTCCTCATCTTCAGTTGAGTATCTTCAACAAAATCGTGTAAAAATATCAAAATAGAAAATATGTACATGTGAAAATATACCAACATCATTCTTGGTACTCCATATGGGTGGGGGAGGCGGGGGGGCACTAAGAGCTGTGTGCATATATGTTAACATCAAATAGATATTCATTGCAATGTAAGACTCCAATGCACCAATAAAAGCACGTTAAAAAAAAAGAAAATATTGGTTTTAGAGTTCAAAGTGAAGTTTGCAGATCTGGCATCCTTCGCTACTTAGCTTCCATCATCCCGCTAATGTTGGAGGTGGAAAGATCCAAGTTCTGGATCTCTAAGGATCACTGTCTATATCACAGCCTTGTTGCCTTCTATAGGTACTCTATTAAAGTACTTACAAAACCTCTTATGTTAACAAGTCCAACCTTTAGTCAGGAAGTTTCAGTGACACACTCAAAGCACATGGATGTGTAGAGATAAGACATAGTGGATTTGGGATATTTTGAGATTTTTATTCTTAATTTAAGTGTTAAAAAAAGGGAACACAGGAACAGAGGAACTGACATATTTTTATGCTCTAGTATTGGAAAACATAGGGGAATGAGGTATAGCAAAGTAATCTGACTTTTAGCAGGAGATAAAAACAATCAAATTTGGGTACACCTCTTGCTTTCTGACAGGTCTGAAGCTTGAGAGCCTATTAGTGGGGATTTCCTGATCATCTGACTGAAACTCTTGTATTAATCACAGGAAAAATGTCATTTTGCAAGTGGCAAAATATATATCAATGCCGTGTTGGGCCTGTGGTCCTTTAATGGCGCCAGGAGCTAATTACAATCCAGGATGATGTCTAAACCTCATAATTCTTGTCTGCTTATCTCTGGTTTAGAACATCTCCCTCTCTGGGGGACCTAGGCATTCTAGAACCTACTATCACGCTTTCCCAACTGGAAGAAAAGTATGCAGGGGCTTTGTATATTTATAATATTTACTGATGGTCTGTTAAGTGGTCCACTAGGTGCTAGGGACCCCAACTGAGCAAAGTCCCGGGCATCATGACTTTCTAGTCTAGTCTGGAGAAGAGCAGTAGTCAGACAATTGTAATGTAATGTGAAAGCTGCTATGAGGAGGGAAGTTCAAGTAGTGTGGGAGCAACTTAGATATGGGCAATCAAGAAGACTTCCTGGAGTAGGTGGTATCTGAGCTGAAATATGAAGGGTGCAGAGGAGTCAGCCAAATGAAAACATGAATCAAGTTCAGAATGTTCCAGGTAAATGAAACATTCTGCAGGTGAAAGAGCTATCACATGTGGAATTCATATATTCTGCTCTCGTTACCAGTCAGTGTGGAGGTCTTCACAGATATTGGAACCTTTGGTCTCATTAGACTGGCCTTCTCTATGTTGATTTGCCATTTGGGGGTAGTGTTTTTGCAGAGTAGAGACACAGTAGTGTTCAAGAAATGAAATGAAGACCAGAAACAAGAAATTGGCACCGGATATGGAAAGGAAGGAAGGCATTTAAGAGCCTGTTCCCTGTTATGATAAGAAAAATGAGGAGCAGCAGGCCCTTCTTGCGATACCTGCTTCTTCTGCCTCTCCTTCCTGTTCCTTGCCAGGCTCTGCTGTGTCCACGCCTGGGGTGTAGACACACCTAGGTCTATGCAGCAAACTAGTACAGAAGCAGAAGCTGATGGGCATGCGAGTCCCAAGAATCGCTTGGTATTTATTCATTCTGAAAGAAAATTCCAGGCCGGCTTGAGTGGCCTTCCAATATCTCTTGATCCTCGTGGGGGTGGGATGATTCTATGTCGAGCTCAATGTTTGACCTTTAGAATTTCCTTCCACCAATGTAGAAGCTTAATGCCAGTTTGTGAAGTGCTGATGTAATGCATGTTCATGATGGAGCCAGGAATCAGGTGTCATGCGAGTATAGAAGATAGGGAATGAATTCTGCTAATAGAACAAGGGGCTAGCAAAAGTTTTACATAGGATTTGTCATTTCAGAGAGCCTTGAATTATGAGTAGGATGGGCCTGGTAGAAAAAAAATAGAGGAAAGGCCTTTGGCCAAATATAAACTAGCAATCAAATAAGAGGGAAAACATAGATATGTTGAAGTATATGGCATGTCTGGGAATTTAAAAAATATTTTTGTGGACAGAACATACTAGAGGAGGAGAATGAGATTTAGGCCTCCACGACGAAGGCTTTTAAGAAAGAAACTGTGGTCAGACCTATGCTATAATAAACTATTCTAAAAGCAGTGATCGTCCAGGCACTGTAGTGCACACGAATTGAAATGAAGGCCTGAAACAAGGAACTGGCCGTGAGTGTGGAGAGGAAGGGATGCCCAAAGTGTTTGTGCAAGGTCAACTCTCCCAGTGATAAGAACGAGAAGGAAGAGAGTTCCACCCAACCATGTCTGCTGTGTGGCCTGCAGGAATGTCACTGCTGTATAGCAATAAGGTCCATGAGGGTGTCCTGAGCTGCCCTGACCTGGGCAGGCTGTACTAGTGGAATCCAAGCTGACATATTTTTGGTTTGATAAATGATGTAAACAGTGATAGGGAGTGGCATTTCTATGTTAATTTAGGTGCTTCATTGAGTCCAGTGCAAACCTCCACGCGGAATGTATTGATATCCCTGCCATCTACTGGGCGCAATGCCCAATCTCTTCCTTGAGAGATTTTGCTGATCAAGTATCTTCATTATTAAGATATTTATTCATGATAAGTATTGCAACAGAAAGTGAGAATGACTACGGAAAGGTACATAGTGGGCTTCAAAGGTGCTGGTGGTATTCTGCTATTTCCTGAGCTCAGTGGTGGGTGTGGTAGTTAGGGCTGTCCCAAGAAACAGAACATGCAGAGAGAGAGATTTATTTTTAGGAAGTGGCTCGCATGATTGTAGGAGCAGGCTACAATCAAATTCAAAATCTGCAGAGTAGGCCAGCAGGGTGGAGATGCAAGGAAGAACTTCTGTGGCATTCTAAGTTAGAAGGCAATCTGCTGGCAGAATTCTTGTTTTATCTAGGGAGGTCAGTCTTTTTTTGTTAAGACCTTCAACTAATTGGATGTGGCCCACCCATATTTTAGAGTATAATCTACTTTGCTCAAAGTTTTCTGATTTAAATGTCAATGTGTCTAGAAAAGTATCTTCCCAGAAACATCTAGAATAATGTTTAACCAAATATCTGGTACTGCTGGGCGTGGTGGCGCATGCTCGTAATCCTAGTACTTGGGAGGCTGAGACCAGAGGATCCGGGTTCGCGGCCAGCCTCAGCTACTTAGTGAGGCCCTCCGCAACTTCGTGAGACCCGGTTTCAAAATAAAGTATAAAAAGAAGATAGGGCCGGGGGTGTAGCTTGGAGATAGAACGCCCCTGGATTCAATCCCCAGTACCGCAAAAATAAATAAATAAATAAATAAATAATAAATAAATAAATAAAAACTTCTGGTACTGTGGCCTGGACAAGCTGACACATTAATTTAATCATCACAGGTGTCTACACTGGTATTCCTTTAAACTATAAATATACATTAAAATAAAAACAAGGAGCCGGGCGTGGTGGCGCATGCTTGTAATCCCAGTACTTGGGAGGCAGAGACGGGAGGATCAGGGTTCTCTGTCAGCCTCAGCTAGTGAGGCCCTCCGCAATTTAGTGAGACCCTGTTTCAAAATAAAGGATGAAAAATAGGGCTGGGGGTGTAGCTCAGAAGTAGAATGTCTCCGGGTTCAATCCCTAGTACCACAAATAAATAAATAAATTAATTAATTAATTAATTAAATAAAAATTAAAACAAAACCCACATCTTCCTTTCTCTTGGAAGCTGAGATTACAATTTGGAACACAAGTTTTCCAGGTTGACCGAGCTTGGTGGTGCATGTCTGTAATCCCAGTACTTGGGAGGCTGAGACAGGAGAATTGCAGGTTCAAGGCCAGCTGCAGCATCTTAGTGAGGCCTTCAGCAACTTAGTGAGACCTTGTTTCAGAATAAAAAGCAAAATAGGGATGGGGAGTGGTTCACAGGGTTCAACACCCCCGGGTTCAATCCCTAGCACCCAAACAACTGTGAAAGTCCCTATGAGCAAATCATTTTTAAAAGTTGATTTAAAAACATGCCAAACAAGCTGGGCGTGGTGGCCCATGCTTGTAGTCCCAATACTTGGGAGGCTGAGACCGGAGGATCCGGATTTGTGGCCAGCCTCAGCTACTTAGTGAGGCCCTCCGCAACTTCGTGAGACCCGGTTTCAAAATAAAGGATTAAAAATAGTAGGGCCGGGGGTGTAGCTCGGAGGTAGAACTCCCCTGGGGTCAATCCCTGGTACTGCAAAAAAAACAACAACAACAAACAAACAAACAAACAAACAAAACATGCCAAACAAAGGCCCTTTGAAATATAACAGAACTGAGTATGTAGGTAAAGGACGACTTGTAGATTGGACTTGTTCTCACATTCAGGGTCCTGGTCCACATTATTAATCTAGATCAACATTGATTTCACAGGCTGTTAAAACTTACCAATTAAAAGTTCAGGATATATGAAGGCGAACATCCGACTTTTCACTCTTTGTGCCTGAACCTAGAGAGAAGGAGATTTAGAAGGGACTACAAAGAAGATGAAAACTTTAGATGAACAAAGAAGATGACCTAACTGAGGGAGTTGGGAGGGGGATGGAGGGAAACACACTAAAGCACATGAGGTATATATCCAAACTTATAAAACTCAAATCACTGTGCAAAGCACTAAAGGGAGGGAACAGGGAGGGAATGGGGTGGGATTTGAGGGAGGGCTAAATGGGCAATGTGTGCATGTATGATTCTTCTAACCTGACACCTATCAAATGTATAATTACAATGCACCAGTAAATGGATATAAAAAAAAGTTCAGGACATTTGCTGACGTGTTCATTGAGACCTAAAGGGACGACTCTAGGAAATGCCCTAGCAATTGCCTTTGTCTGCCATCCAGGCAGAGAAGAGGGCTGCCTAGACCGCCCGCCCCCAGAGCAGACTGCCTTGCTGTGCTAGAAACTGCTTCTGCCGCACATGCTGGCATTGACTAATCCTCTGAAAACTTACTGTTTAAATTCACCCAGGGTACAATGTTTAGTGTCCAGACTAATTTGGACCATCTATCATCTAGAAGACACATGGGCTGAAACTACAGTGAGTGCAGGGGAAGGCAAATATGAATTTCCCTGTTCATCAGAATAATGTTCCTGAAAAATGATGTCTTTATTGAGGTTCCATTA
Source organism: Glis glis (assembly GCA_004027185.1). Classification (NCBI taxonomy): domain Eukaryota; kingdom Metazoa; phylum Chordata; class Mammalia; order Rodentia; family Gliridae; genus Glis; species Glis glis. The sequence goes on along the minus strand of PVJS01011259.1, from coordinate 38,317 downwards.
AATAAAATTTTATTTCAAATACCCCCGAGAAATTCACTGTGGAAGGAGCCTGATGGTGAATGCTTTCACGATGGCAACTTTCCTGCATCCCTTTTCTTATGAGGCCAGTAATTACATGCAGGGTCTAATACAGGGTGCTGAGTTTGATTGGTTCTTACCTGGCCCCTTGATAGGTTATCATTGTCTGTATAAAGTCCATTTGTCATCATTAGCATATGACCTTTGCAGGAATTCTTATAAATGTTTCTTGTGTATACATTCTACTAAACCAGCTTTTACACATCCTACAACAGAGGGCTCATCCTTTTTTTATGCTCTGAATTTACATATTTTACACTAAAATTCCTTTGATATTTTTGGATAATGTTTTGCATAAAAACAGATTAGAATAAAATAGATTAGCAAAAATGAGTATGCAAAGGTGTCTGTGTCCCTTTACTGTTAATTTTTAAAACCCCCTCCCTAGAGCATAGTGTTAGGGTTTGGGTCTGGAATGTCCCCCAAAGGGCTCATGTGTTGAAAGTCTGGTCCCCAATGCTGTCAGGTTCAGAGGTGGGACATGGATGGAGGAGGTGGGTCCTTGGGGTGAAACCTTGGGGACTATATATGTCCCCTGTACCCTCCTGTTCTCTCTGCTTCTGACTACCATGACCGAGAACTGCTTTTCTCAGCCACACACCCTACAGCTGCAGTTTCTGCCTTGGTGCCCCCCCCCCCGACTAGGGACTGAACCTCTAAAATTGTGACCTAAACAACCCTTTTCTCCTGTAAGTTGTTCTTGTCAGGAATTTTGGTCACAGTGATAGAAAAGCTGACTAAAACACATATGTTAGAGTTTTTGCTCATCATTCTCCCTACCTACCAGCATGTGTCGAGTGGATAGCTCCCTCACTATCAAAGAAAGTCAAGAGGTGCTTGATGTTGATGGGATAGTTAGTGCTCGAGTCTAGATTGACTTCACCTCTGGCCACTGAAACTTCTGTGGGCCTCTTTTCCCTACAAAGTTGGATTAGATGCCTTCTAAGGTTAGTGTGGTTTCTAACACTAAATACCTGACCCAGTTTTTGTTTCCTCTTCTTCTGCTCTATAATTTAGCAACAATTGACAGGAGGGATATCTTAGCAAATTCTACCTGCTCCACCATGAGTTTGAATATTCTTCATAATACTATATGTAGAACTGTCTTTATTCTTGGCTTCAATTTTTTATTTTAAAATTTACTTATTTTGGGATATACATTGATAATGGGTTTTATTACCTGTCTTTTTGGTTTGAATGATTCCTTCCAACTGAATTGCTATGCCCATCCATTTCTGTCTGTGGATATTTAACCCATATTCTAAACCCTGCTTTTCCTTTACTTGAATATTTCTGACCACCCTGACAGTGTGTTTCCCCTTTTCTGAACTTCCGTCTGGCTTATCATGTGGAATTTGCTTTTATTTTTCTTTTGTTTTGAAACTTAACTGATCTACAAACGTACAAAGGTTGCAAAACAAATTGATATCATCCTATCATTCTGAATGAAGACAATCACCACTTGAATTATGTGCCTGCAGACTCTTGTTTCTTTGAAGAAAAGTTACAGCACAAAAATCAGCTTCAACATTACTCCAAGTTCCATTTCCAGAAGCCACATGTACCTGTGTAACCTTCAGATTCTTTTAAAAATACTTATATACTTCTCCTTTTTTGTATTTTAACTAACATGCATGACATTTATATGGTTTGCCAATATATAGATCCACATTGTGTTTTTTCTTAAAAATTACTGAACATTGATTTATTCTAATTGATGTAATGAATAAATTCATTTCTGTTAAGTACATGCAGCATTGCATTATATGACTGTCATTTTGTTCATAAATTCTCTATTGATGAAATGCTAATATATAAAGTATATATATGATATGATATATATATATGTTATAATATTTGGTTCACAAAAATATCTTCTACTACATTATGTTTCTTGGGTTCCAAAGCTATTTTAAAATAACCTATTTTCTCAGGAAATATATTACAGTAGCAACATAAGAATTAAATAATGACTAAAATGACAAAATATTTTTAAGTACCAATGAAAAAAAATGATTAATTGGCAGAAACCAGAAACCATACACCTGAAGATATAGGCCTGAAATGGGAATTGCTGAGTTAAGCTGACTAAAGGTGAAAAATTGAAGTGCTGAATCAGAAACAAATGAGTATCCATAGTGGAAGCTATAAGGAAGAAGAAGCAGGATGGAAGATGTGGAAAAACATGAGAACTAGGAAGGAAAGAAGAAAGGAAGGATGGAGGAATGGAGGGAGGAAGGAAGAAACCTTGTGATTCTGGAATAAAACCAAAAGAGGTCTTCCCAAACTCCAACAAGTTGTAACTTAATGCCGCTTGTCAGAACAGGTGCAGGCTAAACCTCCCTTTGATGTGATAACAGGCTTGGAATGATATAGTAAGAGGGTAAGAGACCAGAAGTTACCTTTGAATGTGTCTCCCCAATGGCCAGACAACTCTAGAAAGACTCCTTCAGGCCAGCTGGGCATTGTAGCTGTGAGCAGCCTTCTCAGTAGCAGTAGGGGAGGAAGGAAGGTAGACCTGGGACTTCCTTTCGGAGGAAGAGGGTGAAGAAGTTTCCTTTCTCGTTCACTGATATAAAACAGGGTATGCAAGGAAAATATGTAAAACATTTTATCTCTGGAATTTTTCGAAGTCCTTTTCTAGCTTTCCATTCCCCTAAAGGTATAAGGCCCTCGTGCTAAAGCTTTGCTGCCTAAATCTCATTGAGGAATTTCTTGGGCAATCTTCCTGGGTCTGTTCTTACTGCCCTCCATGTTTCAAAATTATCTAGTCACTCGACTTTTGACCAACTGTGCCTTAACCTTTTCCAGTTTGAGTAAACTCAAGACAGATTTCCTCTTTGATTCTAGGTCCCAGACCTCCACTTCCATAGAGCATCCTTAGAAAACCTATAATTATACATTTTTCTCTGCCCCTTTGAGATGTAAATCTTTTTAAAAAGTCTTTTGTCAGTTTTACAATTTACTCATGTCTTTCTCAAGAACCTTCCAGCTACCTCTCTGAAATGTAACCATCAAAGGAGATAGCAACCCTGTCTCCCAGTTTCAGTGGGAGGGTAGGAGCCTAACTTCTGTGGGTGCCTTGCGCTTGGAACAAAGATATAAGAAAGTTTACTTTTCTTTTGGGTAAAGCCAATTTGTAAACACAAATGGCCTGTGTCTTCCTCACCCCAACACAGAAATCCTCCTGTCCTTTGTTTCAGTGGCATTGAGTCCAGATTAAGTCTCAGCCTCTGTTGCCATAGTCTTGAACAGTCTCCCTTGTTTAACGTTGTTAGTGCAAATTTGGCTTCGACACTTTCAATTTTCTACCCAAAGAAAGACTCTTATTTCATAATGATTCTTCAAATGAAATGTCAAAAGGAAAGTAACCAGACTTCAGTAACTTATACCATATGAATGACCAATATTCATCCTTAACTATCCTAGAAGCCTTCACATATTTTCAAAACAGCAGTGAATTCACATGGATTTCTATCTCTTCTCAAGAAACTTAACAGCAAATAATCTAACTATTTCAGATAATTAGACAGGGATACTTTGGGTCAACGAGACAATTTTGAACCATCTTTCAAGACTTTAAGCTCATGGTTCTCAATTTCAGCTACGCGCTAGAATTAACTGGGGAGCATTAAAAAAATGCTGGGTCCCATCCATTGGACTCTGATTTCATTGGTCTAGGTGTGAGCTGGACATAGAGATTTTGAAAATTGCTTTGCTAATTCTAATTTGTACTCAAAGTCATGAATATCTGCCTAAGATTTTAATAGTTTTTTTAAATCACCTCTTCTATTTCTGAATTCAGCTCGTATTAGTAGTCCACATTGTGCCAGACACTGTCTAGAATCTAGATTCTAAAATAAATATGGCATGACCTCTGCATTTCAAGGAGCTCTCAGAACAATGGGGAGGCAGAACAGAAATAGCCGCAATACGAGAAGGACTAGAATAGAAGTTTATTCAGAGCGTGGTTGTAGAAACACAGGTGAGGCAGCAATTAAAATTCTCTGGGGATCCTGTCTGACTTCATTAGGCCAATGAGGTGTTCATGCAGAAGTGCAGCCGGAGGATGCAGGGTAGATGCCAGACAAAGTAAATAACAGGAGCAACGCCCAAGATCAGAAAACCACTGTTCCTGTAATGTCCTCAAGGCCTTTGTTATCGCTGCTGCTGTACATCAGTCTAAGTTGGCCAGGCCTCTGGGTTAGTAAGGGATCACATTTGTACATTTTAGATGTTCCTTCACTTTTTCTCTCAAGTTTTGTCCAAATAAATGGATCTCAACACTGGTTTATATTAAAATCAGGAAGAGGGTTTAGTAACAATAATAAATAACATTGATGTTCTACCCTCAAAGAGAGTCTGAATTTGTTACTCTGGAGGGTAGGTCTGGCTGTTGTTCATTTTGAAAGCCCTACATGTGGTCAACTACAAACAGGCAGGAGGGACAATTTTTGGGGGGGGCATAGTAGTGTTCTCAAACTGAATTGTGGTGATAGTAGCACTACTATATAAAATAGTAAACCTTGCCAAACAGTAAGTGGGTAGGTTATATAGTATATAAATCATAAAGCTATTTCAAAAAAACAAAAATGTGACATATGTAATGTGAAAAGTCACTCAAAAATTCTCTGGGCTGACTAATGTGCTTCTTTGATTAAGAAGCCCTGGCTGAAATTCTAACAGCTCACAGATGTGGAGGTTCTCAGTACAGGGATTAAAAAGAGTAGAACTGAGGAGGGAAGTCTCCCAATCACAGAACCTTCACAAAAAGACTACTCGAGTGCTCGACATGCCATCTAAAAGAATGACAACCCTGAGGATGTGGCATGTGTGACCTTTTGGGTCCTAAGTTGCAGTTCACTCAAGTATTTGACTGTAACAGAGCAATTTCTTTGTGTGTGTGTGTGTGTGTGTGTGTCACTGGGATTGAACCCAGGGGCATTCTACCTCTGAGCTACACCTCCAGCCCTATTTTATTTTTTATTTCAATATAGGGTCACACTAAGTTGAGGAGGGCCTCATTAAGTTGTTGAGACTGGCCACAAACCTGTGATCCTCCCATCTCAGCCTCCCAAGTACTGGGATTACAGATGTGCACTTAACAGAGTGATTTCAAAGCTTTTAATATATTGTATTCTTTATTGCTATGTTGAAATAACTGTTATGTGCTATCTCTAGTGCCTTTTTCAAATCATAATATCTGTTCATTTTAAAGATCTCTTTAAGGGTGACCTCAGGTGGCTCAGGCTACAAGAATATTATTTTTATAAAAATAGTGAAATAAGAGGGCATTAACATTTCTTAATTACATATAAAGCTCTAAAAGAAAGACAAAGGACTTCAGTTTATTAAGTTCATTCACCAGAATGAAATGAGACACCCAACTGGCTTCTAAAAATTGTTTTTTATGGGCAAACAAATCTGCATAGGTTTATACAGAAAAGATATAACTCAGTGTCTTCCCAATCTTTGCCAATTGACCATTCATAAGTTCTTTCAATTCAATAGGATTGATGTCAAAGAAACATTTAAATATATTGCACATGATTACAAGATAATAAAATCATTTGAATTTTAAGTCCCTTTCCTCTGAACAATTTATGAATAGGAATAATTTTTGCAATGCACATAACTAATCACATGTAACATATATGTTGCAACACATCTAACTAAGGTGAACAAATCAGTCAACTTCAAGTTACAGCATAATCCAAAGAGCAAGTTTGAACTGAGAAGACAAATGTGGAAAGCTACATTTTTTAAATTACAGGGTAACATAAAACCTGAATGAAGGGTAAATATATTTTCTTGATTCCTAGAGTATTTGTCAAAATTGTAATTACCTAACCTAATGTTGTCTATTCTTAGAGTAAAAGTACGGAGCTCCAGAATTTTGGGACATAAGAAAGTGTTTATTTGAAATTAGTAAAACTCAATTCATAATGATGGGAAACAGTAATTCCGAGAGTAATCCCCTGGAATAGAGAGCTCTAGTATTTCCTAAATCTTGGTTGAGAGTTTATATAAAAAATGCACATAATATTATCTGGTCTGTTTCCTTCCCCATAGCTTCTCTTTCTCTCCTTTGTATCACTATGAATCTCACTATCATGCATGATAGTGGAGAGAGAAGGGGAGAGAAAGGGAAGGTATGGGGAAGGAAACACACCAAATAATGTTATGTGCATATGTGAGTGTATCACTACGAATCTCACTATCACATACAATTACAATGTACCAGTAGAATTAACTTAAAAGTTTATATAAAGTAATTATAAGGGTCTGATATCTGGTGAAAAGGAGAGTCAAAGAAACAATTTTTTTCTGCCATCAAGAGGAAAGGATGCTTTTTTATTTCTTTAAGCAGAAATACCCTTGGAATGAAACAAAAAGGATCATTAGGTCATCACAGTTTGAAGAAAATATATCTTAGGCTTATTCTATTTTCTTTCTTTCAGTCTTATATTCACTTAGCATCCTTTAGACCTGTAATTTGGTTGGCTAAAGGAACCTGTGGATCAAGAAAGATCATCCTAAGAAGAAACAATTTCTATCCTGTGATGTCTTGGTTCATCAGTCTGTCACTTGGTTGGAGTGAATCAGTCTCTTCAGAATGAAATGATGTAATTGAGTTTGGGGATCTAAAAAGTTGAGCAACAAACACTTGCAATAATTCTGAATTAGTGTAACCCAGAATTTTACCTAAACAGCCAGTTGTTCGGGTTCATCTCCCTGACTACATTAAAATATAACTGCTAGAATGATAGATTTTAATCTAACCTGACTGACCGTGGCACTAAAAAAAAGGGGTCGATTGAATATCTAACTTCACAGCTCCTCCCATTAATACAAATCCGAATTAATATTCATTTGAGACAGGTGCAAGATGTTAAGTTAGAGCCCAGATTTATGTTTTGCTGGTGGTACCAGCAAGCCAACTGGCATGATTGATCCTCATGAAAAGATCAGAGACATTGTTAGCAGTATTGATATGTCTTCTATTATACATTTGAGTTGTCTTTTTTAATATGCTTTTATTGGTACATTATGGTCTCACATCATAATATAAATCATATTGACAGTGACATACATGCACACAGTACTTGGTGGCTCCCTCCCTTCCCCCCCTTCCCCATACAGAGTACTGAGATTGACATTGGTATTTTCACATATGTACACAAAGCTGATGGTAATAATTCCTCCAATGATCCTCACTCTTTCCCCTCCCCTTCCCCTAGACCACCTGCCTGGCTCCACTGGAGTTTCTCCTCCATTATCTGGAGTCCCTCTGGTATCCCAATTACTCCCTAACTTCTACATATTAGAGAAAACATATGACCCTTCACTTTCTGTGACTAGCTAATCTCACTTAATATATTGTTCTCCAGGTCCTTCCATTTTCCTGCAAATGGCATAATTTTGTTCTTTATTGCTGAGTAGAATTCCATTGTGTGAATATCCCAGTTGTCTTTTAAAAGCCATAATTACATAGAGATATCTAAATATTACCAAATTTTGTTTCTTTTTCTTCCTGGGTACACAGATAAATTTTATTTTCAGAAGCCCTTATATTTAGGTATTGTCATGAGCTGGGTTCTGGCTGATTCTGGGTTTTCTGCATTGCTAGGTCTGGCAGATAAAAGACATTCTGTATGATCTTTGACTTGCTATCTTTTATCCTAACCAATGCCTGGAATGATAGAACCCTGAGGTCTTAGAGACTAGAAGAGCCACCTAAATATCTATACTTCTATGCATTAGACTGTTGTGTAAGCAATAAATGAATAAATAAATATTATGTTAAACTACTAATTTTTCTATTATTCTCCTACACAATCACTTGGTGTGGCTTTATTTTAAGTCTATTACAATCTATTAAGCCAATGATTTATTACTAGTTATTTGTTATTATAAATACTGCATACATGAGTATTTTTAGGGCCAAATATTTCATTCTTACATACTTCTAGAACTGGAATTTCTGGGTCAAAGGCTATATACACTTCAAATACTTTATATATGCAATGACATTCATCCAGAAAAACTGTACTAACATATGTTGCCAATAACAGTATGTGTGAATGCATATTTTTCAAATTTGTACTAGTATTTTATACTTTTGCTTTTTAACCTTTGCCATTGAGATCCTAAGTATAACCCAGATGACAGACAGGCCTTACCAGTCTTTGAATGCAAAGGGAGCCACATTAACTGTAATGTCTGTATCAGTCAGGATTAGGATGAATGAAATGGCCAGGAGGCCCATCATAAAAGAGGCTTAAATAAGAGGGAAGTGCATTAATATCTCACCTAGATGTCTATGTAGCTAGTTCTGAGCTAAAATGATGTCAGCCATGAGCTCAATAATGTCAGGCACCTTGACTCTGTCCTGTTAGCCCTTATGCACTTGGCCCCTGACCTCCTGGCCCCAAAATGGCATCATTTGAGTTCTAGGAAGTAGAATGGGGCAGAAACAAAAAATGAAGGCAAATGGTTTACTTGGATTCTTCCTTAAGTAAAAAGTGCCTGAAGCGCTGTGTTATACTTTCCTTTTTGTCTCACTGGGCAGCATTTGGATCCTGGCCACACTAGATTCAAGAAAGACTGGGAAACGTAGCCCTTTTTCTGGAATACTTGTGCCCTGGTGAAAACTTTATTGCTATGGAGAAAGTAGAGTGTATTAATTTAGTAGGGCTTCCATAATAAAGTACCAGAAACTGGGTGGTCTAAAGAACAGAAATGTGTTGTCTCACAGCTTTGGAGCTTAGATGTCAAAAACAGAAGTATTAGCAGCGTTGGTTTCTTCCGAGGGCTGTGAAGAAGACTTGGTTCCAGGCCCCTCTCCTTGGCTCATTGATTGTTGTCTCTTCCCTATGTCTTTTCACATCATCTTCCCTTCATATAAATCTGTGTCTAAGTTTCCCTTTTTTATAAAAACACCAGTCCTATGTAATTACATCCTACCCTAATGACCTTACTTTAACTTGCTTACCTCTCTAAAGACCCTATCTCCAAATAAGGTCACGTTCTAAGGTCCTGGGGGTTAAAATTTCAACAGTGAATTCTGGGGGGGGGATCTAATTCAACTCATGATAAAGGACATAGATATTTGGGACAACTTGTAGTCTGTCACTATTCCCAATTTAGGAAGGCCTTCAGCTTGTATCCAAATGGTTGAAGTACCTTCCTCCATCTCTCCGCTGGCCAAATCCATGATTTATGAGAGTTCTCAGAATGCATAAGCTCCATTTATTCCTTTGGCTTTCCTTATTAAGGCTCCTCACCAGACCTACCTGTCCGCTGTTCATGTCTGCTTTGAAGCGATGGCATGCAGTGTGTGTGTGTATGTATGTGCGTGTGTGTGTGTGTGTGACTTTGTCCCAGGGCTCTAGCCTGGCACTTTTGTGCACTAAGTAATACTACTTCTTTACTGCTAAAAATAACATTTAACCTTCACCGTGGGCAAAGTACATGCTAGGTGCTATGCTCAACACGTTTTAGGGATTATTCTACTTAGGGATTATTCCCTAACAAAAACTTGGTTAGGGAAGCGGCTGTTTTATCTCCATCTTCAGCAGAGGGAAGTCAGGTATAGAGTCTTCCCCGCTTGCCTAAAGTCATGGTAAGTGGCAGGAATATAATTAGAACCCAGGTGTGTCTGACTCTGGCGCCTGTGCACTTAACCACTACAAAACCATATCTTCAACAGTCTTTCACCAACACAGAACCTATAGTCTATGGCTCTGTCTCTGTCTGATGGCCTAAAACCTTGGGCTGGCTTGGAAGACAGGTGCATTGCCACATCTCACAGTGTGTATTTTACTTCTATACCTCTTTCTCTTCCACAAGTGTCCAATCCACCATCGAGTTCTATAGATCTTAGCTTCAAAGTACATATTGGATCATTCCATTTGTGTCTGGTTCCCACAGGCACTACCCATCATCTAAGCCTCTGGAATTCTATAGGTTGGGGATGCAAACTGGGTCATATTAACTTCAACATTTATATTAGATTTAGTCTGGAATACTATTCAAATTGGTTCCTCTGCTTTTGTTCTTGCTTCCTGAGATCTATTGTTCACAGTTTATTTGTTTTTCAGAGTACAACCATTTAAAAATGCAAACCAACCTGGGTATGATGGGTGCATGCCTGCAATCCCAGTACGTGGGAGGCTGAAACAGGAGGATTGCAGGTTGGAGGACCTCCTCAGCAATGAAGAAGACGCTCAGCAACCTAGTGAGACCCTGTTTCAAAACAAAAAAATAAAATCAGGCTGGGGTGTAGCTTGAAGGTAGAATGCCCCTGGGGCCAATCCCCAGTATAAATAAATAAATAAATAAATAAATAAATAAATAAATAAATAAATGCAAACCAGACCATGTCAATTTGCTAACTAAAACCCCTGCCCTTGCCTTTGATATCATCTCTCCCTGCAGTCCAGCCACATAGGACACAGGCCTTCCATCATCTTGAATAAGGCAAGCTTTCTGCTGCTTCAGGGACTCTGCATTCTGCCACCAGCTCTTCTTTTCCTTCATGTCACCTTCTCATCACTTGTACCTTAGCATAAATGCCACTTCTTAGCAAGATGCTCCTTGGTCAATCGAACGTATATTTCTATCATTTCTCTGTATTATATAACTGTTTCATTTTCTCAAAGATACTTGTCAAGAGATGAATTATCTTGGTTACTCTTTATCTAAGCACTGTTCCTTGTCTGAGGCTAGAGGATGTTACTGTCCACTTCCTGTATTCGCAGAGTCATCAAAGTTCAATCAATAATTGTCAACGAATGAATGAATGAATGAATGAATCTCCCAAAGCATGGTGCATAAAACTCCTTCCTCCTACCTCGAAATAACAACAAAATCCCAATGAGATAACCTGAGAAAGAAGCACCACGTCAACACTTCTCTAAACAGCCATGCTGAATTCTGGTTTCAGCTCAGCAAGCTCACAAGTGAGGACCACCTAGGATCTTCTGCATGTCTCACAACTGTGATCACTGACCTAGACAGTCTGTATGGAACTACACAGCAGGCTGGATGGATTGGAGAGGCAGATCACATTCCCAAGGCAGAGACTGTCCAACCCTCTACCTAGAAGGGTAAGTAAGAAGGAGACACTGGATTTCTGGAAGCTGCTAACCTTAACAGAGGAAAGAAGTCTACTTAGAAGGGAATCTAATAACATTTTCTGTGTGCTATGCCAGACTACACTTCAAGAACTTTACATCTATGAACTTAGAACAGCCCTATAAACTGTATGCTCTCATTATAAGTAATTACAGATGAGGAGCCACAGACCCAAGAGAGGTGAACTCGCTTGCCCAGTATTACATAGATAATAATTTACAGAGCTGGAGTTTGAACTCTAGCTCTAGAGCCCAAGTTTTTAGCCATTACTACAAATGAGAGTTGGGAGATGGGGACCAGAATACACTGAGTAGAGATGGGAATAGAAGCAACAAACATATGATTTAAAAATTTCTTGAAACAGATACATAAAATCATGGTCTTACTAATCAAAAGGCAATTGTTAAATGCTATCTCTTTCTCTCTTTGTTTCTCAATTTGTACATTAATTTAGAAGCTATATTTGTCATAGTTAAATTTTGTTACATCCACCTTTCAAAGGTAAAACATTTTCTTCTTGGTACCCAGTATTCCTTAAGAGAGAAGTCAGGACCTAATTTTGTGCCATCCCTTCTGCCTTGACTGGTGTGCCATTCGGCCTTATTAAGTACCCTGTTATGTGGTCTTAGGGCAGCCTCATCATGCCAGCACTGCCTTTCTTTCCTCAGCAGGGGCAGTGAAGTGTGTAGACTGAGACCACTAGCTCTGGACACAAACCAGTGACTTTGCATCTACTTACCTATGCGACCTTGGACAAGGTACATATTAACTTCATATCCTCATCTTTAAAATGGGAATAATACCCCCCACATGAGGTTGTAGCAAGGACTAATAGATGAATGGTTAAGCATATACTAAATGCGTGATAAATATTTTGTCTCAATTACTACAATATAAAAAATTTAGGGTATTTTTCTTAAACTTTACTTATCAAAGGGTTTACCAATAGACTTAGGTAGTTTTCCAGATTTCTGCTCATGTTAACTCTTACCTGGGTACAAAATGTCTTAAGACAATTAGATTTCAGCTGGGGCAATGGGAGTTGTAAATATCAATCTAGCTTAAGATCTGGAAAGTGGTATATATTTTAAGTGTGAAATGAAAATTCAAAAACCAGAAATTGCTTTCACCTCCAAGAGTTGGAGTACAGAGTAGAGAAAGGGAATTTGAGCTAAACCTTGAAGGATACTGTTACTGTTTGGAGCTATGCCATGGGTTCTTGTTCTTAGCTCGTTTAGAAAAAGTTAGCCAGAACTACTGTTGCAAGCTTGAACAAAGTTTTATTATTACAGACAGAAACAGGGACAGAGTAATCAAAGCACTACACCAGAGGTGACGCAGTGGAGTGCCTTGAAAGTAAGGCACTGATGTCTTTGAACATATACAATTTTTATAAGAATCAATTATCTCTTGTTTCTTATCCTTCTTAACCAATAGTCTTCTTTTCCCAACAAAAGCAGGTACAATTCTGTTAGTTATCTCTGTTATGTAAGTCCTTCTTGTTAGCCTTCTTTGTTCATCCTCACAGGGGCTGACATCACTGATCAAAATATGTTACTTGGTTGGCAAGGTCAGGGGGCTTCATGAAGCTTGCTTTGTTTTTATTAAAGCATGTGTATTGCCCACCTGTGTCCTTGGTGAGTTCTCAGCATCTCCTGATCTCTATCTGCTAGAAGTTACTTATTATGTTGAAAACTTGTTTTATAATAAAGGAAAGAAAATAAACAGGAATATAGTCTTTTAAAGTATCAAGGATTTGGGTCTATAACTATTTTGTGTTATTAGTAATTTATATTGGGTTAATATAGCTTGCTTTTTCAACTTTTAATGTTAGTCTTAGCTGTTGTGAATGTCTATAATTCTTTTCGAATTGCATGTGTCTGTGCCTGCAACATTCAGTGTTTAGCAGGACAGCCAACTTTTAGCTGACCAAGGTCAACCTTGGCTGCAGCTCTCAGCTGACAACTTAGAGACAGAGAAAAGGATTTTATTGTTCTGCCTGAGTATGAGAGCTTGTTCTCACTATTAGCAATTGATACCTATTAGCAATCAATGCGAGCCCAATCCCCATCAGATACTACCAATAAGTCCTTTTTCTCTGCATAACCAACAGATTAATTACTTCCTCTTCTGTGGTGGACTTCAACACTTTGAATCATTTTTATTATTAAATTCATAAATTAGATTGCAATTCTTCCTATCTGTTGGTTATTTGTGCTTTTGCATGACAGGGGTTGTGTTATCATCACTGAATTTCTAGCACTTGATTAAATTAGCAGCTGAAATAATGAACAAGCAGAAAGACCTTTTGGGCTTTAGGTTTAGTTCCACAGTAGGGTGTGGCTCTAGAGTCAGGACTGATTTTTGTTTAATTTCAGGCTATGTCTGCTACTTAGCTTGGGTTAATAATTTTTCTGGTTGCCAGATAAAATAGAGAATACTCAGTTAAATTTTAATATCAGATAAACAATGAATAACTTCTTAGTTTAACTATATTCTATGCAATATTTAGGGTATACTTAAGATATTATTCGTTGTTTATCTGGTTTCACATTGAACTGGTCATTCTGTTCTTTTTATTTGCACCATCTCACAACATAATTATATATCCTTCTTAGGATATATAAAGAACCTTGCTCAAAATCTATATGTTATGTAGGTTATAATATATAATCTATATGAAATCTATATTTATATTGCTCCTTGTCATGCATTCATTATTTACCTTCCAAATCAGAATACTTTAGTAGGAGACATGTCCAAACTCTGGGACAATAAAATGGTCCTGGGCTCACAAAAATACACTGTATGGTTACTCATATTAGACACTTTTCCAAAGAGCGAGGGGAAAGTTTAGTAGAACTCTGAACAAAGTCGCAAGCTGCGTCGAGAGCTTTCTAAAGCTGCCTTCAAAATAAGAGCAAGAGGGTGAATAGGCAACCTTCCATTAAACTGGAAGGATTTCCTGGATTATAAGGAAAGCCTGGCGGCGTTTCTGCGCAAGCGCACAAGGACTTCTGAGGCTCGCGCCGGCCCCGCCCGTTCCAGGAGGAGTCACGTGGGCCAGCCGTGCCGTAGTGGCCTGGCCCGGCCTCGTCACGTGACCCGGCCCCAGCTCCGCACTGGGATGGAGCCGGAAGAGGGGTCGCCGTTGTGGCGCCTGCAGAAGCTGCCCCCCGAGCTGGGCGCGAAGGTGAGCGGGGAGCGGGCGGCCTGGCGTGCGGGTCCGGCCGGGTGTGACCCGGGCGCCTTCGCGGGCTCCCCAGGGACCCGGGGAAGGGGCGGGATTTCGGGTGACCAGCCCCCCGCTTCTCCTGGAACCCTGGGAGGCCGACGTGGAGCCCCAGCTGGGAGTAGCTGCCCCAGGGCTTTCGGTGCAGGTATGCAGGGCGGGCAGCTCTCACCTGTGGGCGGCCCGCTTGCTCCCAGCGTCCCGGGCTCCGAGCACCCTGGGCTGGGTCCCGAAGTGGCCGCCTAGTTTTTGAAAGCGAATGGCTTGGAGTCGGTGGTTTGCAGCTTCCTCGTTTACGTGTCATTCATTCATAATCATACCTCCCGAACGCACCCCAGGCACCTGGCGCTGTACTGGGGATACCTGGTGACCTGGACCGGAGCCGACCCTGCTCCCTTGAGGGCGACAGAAGAAAGAAAAACAAAACAAAACCCTAAACAAAAAACTCGGTATGCGCTGCCAAGGGAGCAAAATAATGGGGCCACTGACTTCAGTGAGGATGGACTCCAGGGGCGATGTAACTGGACATCTCCAGTCTGGGGAGGAGCCTGGCTGTGCCTCATTCATTCCTTCAGCCCGTTTTTCGGGCTAGTCTTTCGTAGGTCGTGTGCCCTGTGTGGGGGGCGGGAGGTAAAATGACACCAGCCTGTTCTCTGGTGGAGGTTCCAATTTTGTACTTCCTTTTTCCTCTGCTCCTTTACAGTGGGGAAAATGTAGGGGAGACCTAAAGGAATTAACTTCCCTACAGCCTGGATCAAGAAAATGCACCTTAACTCTTTTTGCTGATTTTACAAGGGGGAAACTGAAATGTCAAAAGAGGCTTTGGGTAACTTGCCAAAAGTCGTCCCGCCAAGAAACAGTAAAACTGAAATCTGTGCTTAAGTGTGTTGACTGCGTCTCCTGGCCTGCCACTCCCCTGCTTTCTTTCCAGCCACTTCTTGGATATGGCGCATTACCATTACTACCATAGATGTTGATGATGCCTACATTTCTGGTCCGGCCGAGAATCTCTTCCCTGGGTGTCAAGCTCCTGCCAGTTTCTTCAAATTCATTGTGTCCTTGACTGAGCTCCTTTTCTTTCCCCTGGACTACTCCTCACTCCCACAGACTCATTTTCCCTTGATGGCACGACCCCTTTTCCCCACACTCTCAATGTGAAATTCTGAGTTTCATTCCTGGCTCCTCCTTTTCACATTTCTTTTCCTTTTTTATTGCCTCCATATAGAGTATCATCAATAATTTAGGCTCCCATGATCATAAACTCAAGATGGCGGAGGGGGGATGGAGAAGGGTAGGGGCTGGGCTAGGTCTCCTCTCTCCTTTTTCTCCTTATGGCTCCCTACCTGTTGTCAAATTTATGGAAATTAATGCAAATATGTGAATAGTTACTTCCCATTGAATGTTGAGCCCAGATTAAGGTGTAGGCTCTTTTGCATTTTGTACAGGGACCCATAGGATTTGGCTCCTACCCACTTACCTCTCCAGCCTTGTCTCCTCTCAACCTCCCTTACCTCCCAAAGTGCTGGCTACCCCCAATTTAAACAGTGCTGTTTTTCACTTTCCTCCTCTGTGGCTTATGACTGGAAATGCCTTTCTTAAGCTCTTCTAGTTGCCTGGCCAGATATTAACCCGTTTCCTTACTTCCTCTCTGTGCTTCCTTGCACCTCTTATAAACTTCTAGTATAGCCTCTCTCATTCTAAATTGCATTGATTTATTAATATGCCTGTCTTTTTCTAGTAAACTAAAGCTCTGTTATGGTAGGGCCTTGTTTATC
This sequence comes from Glis glis, assembly GCA_004027185.1. Classification (NCBI taxonomy): domain Eukaryota; kingdom Metazoa; phylum Chordata; class Mammalia; order Rodentia; family Gliridae; genus Glis; species Glis glis. The sequence goes on along the minus strand of PVJS01011259.1, from coordinate 22,093 downwards.
CTCAGTTTCCTCATCTGAGGAATAAATGGGAATGATCACAATCCTTACCTCATAGGGTTGTAGTGAGGATCAGAATAGTGCTTGGTACCTAGTTAGGGGTTCATAAATGGTAGCCATTGTAAGTTATTTTTCTTTGTATTTTTCCATGATTGTATTTAATAAGAAATAGTCATTACTATTTTTTTTTTTTGGTATGGGGGATTAAACCCTGAGGCATTTTGCTTCTGAGCTACACCCCCAGCCTTATTTTATTTTTTTATTTTGAAACAGGGTTTCACTAAGTTGTGGAGGGCCATGCTAAGTTGCTAAGGCTGGCCGCAAACCTTGTTACATATTTGTGAATGAATAAAAAACATTCCCCAAAATGTAGCATCTTTATTTTGTTTTATTCTGAGTTCTGGGTTTTGCTTAAACATGGGGGCACTATGGGATAAGATTGAATTATGTGGAGAAATTTGAATGAATTTTAAGTTGAGTATGTTAGTTGATTTATGGTACCCAAACATTCTTTTTTGTCATGCAGTAGCCACTGTGTGGAAGTGGAAGTCACCAGTTGCTCATCTCTGTTGTCATATGAATGGTGTTATAGGGAAAGAGTTAGTTCTTCAAATGGACAGGAATACTATCCAGGAGGGAAAGAGTTGGAAGACTTGCCATTTAAATGTTATTCCAAGTTATTTGGGTTCAAATGAAACTTTCATAAGGTACAATTATCTCCTGACAAAGATAATCATATTAATCTTTGCCTAGAGTAGTTCTGATATCATAGGTACTCAATATATGTTGAAGGCTTGAATCATAGTAGTAGTAGCAAAAATATGAATGATAACAAAAGTTAGCAGTGTTTAAATACTTTGTGCATGCCAAGAATGTGTTGGGAGATTGGTACGTATTACAGAATTCATACCGTAGGACGAAAATTCATAAGAACAGACGATACCCTCATTGTACACTTGAGGAAGTAGAGACACAGACCACTTAAATAAAACTAGCAAATTGTGCAAGTAGGATTTGAACTTCCTAGTTTTGTTCCACAATCCAGTCTTCATCTATGTGTTCAGCTATACACATGTTAGATTTCCATTGCTGATGTTAAGGTAGGGTAGAGAAAGGAATATAGAAAAGGAAAAGAACTGTAGAACTATACTGAGGGCTTTCTTGGAGTAGAGACAAGAAACATGAATGTTGTAAAAATGGAGGTGAAGCAAAATGAAGGTTATAGAATTACAGTCAAAGACTTTGATGGAAAAGTCATACCCTTTGGTCATTGGTATAAATATGATGTCTAAGGATCCCAGGTGAAACTTTTATACTTACCATCTTCCCTTCAGGAATGTTGGAAGAACGGCAGTGTATCTTTAAAATTATTTTAGCTTCTGAAGGAGGACATGATAATGGAAAGTTTGGGTTTTTTTTTGTGGGGCTCTGATTTTTAATTAATATGAATAATCTTAAAACTAGTTACATTTCTATCTTTGCTACTCTTGCAGGTAACAGGGATTTCTTCCAACATTTGTTACAAGGAAGGCTAATTGATTTTATAATTCTACTTATAAGTACATTTATTTCCTTTTTTCTCTCTAGCTTCTTCACAAAATAATTGATGGGTTTTGTGGCCGAGCTTATCCTCTCCACCAGGATTATCACAGTGTTTGGGATTCAACAGAATGGATGCATGTTCTAGAAGATGTTACCAAGTTTTTCAAAGCTGTAGTTGGTAAAAATTTATCTGATGAAGAGGTAACTTTACTCTAAATTTCTATACCTAATAATAAATAATGCCCAATTTTTAAAAGTTGGTCTTTAGAGAACTATATAACACAAGGACCATCATCAGTAAGTGCTATATATTAACAACAACAAAAACCTCAGAATTGCAAGTGGAAAATCTGATTGTGGAATTTCTGAGGTTTTGCCCTTCTTTGTTTTGTTTTACTCTTAGTTGTGAAACATTTAAAGCATGTAGAAGAAAACAGAAAGTTATATAATCAATACTTATATTCCTGGTAACATGTTTAAACAGTTGTTAGCATTTTACTTTATGTGCCTCAGGTTTGTGTGTTTGTTTTAGAAATACATCATTACAGAGATAACCTAAATGCCCTTGTCCCCTGCAGGGTATGCTGCCCTCACGTAGAGGTCCCATTCTTCAAGGTGGTGGCCGTGTTTTGTATTTTGTTTTGTATGTTGTCCAATTTTCAAATATTTGGGAATGTTTGGTTACCTTTTCTTATCAGTTTTGATTTAATTACATGGGATCAGTCCTTCGTGCTTTGCTACCTGGCTCAGCCTATGGTATGTTTTGGTGAATCTTCTGTATGCATTTGAAAATACTGTGTACTCTATAGTTGATAGGTTCAGTGTTCTCTGTGTCAGGTTAAGTAGAGAAATGTTTTCCAATCTCTCATTACTACATTTTTTTTGTCTGATTCTGTCAGTTACTGAGAGTTCCCTTAACGTCTCTAATTATGAACACAGATTTATCCATTTCTTTTGGTAGAACGTCCAAATTTTGCTGCTCTGTATATTTTGAAGTTATGCTATTAGGTGCACATACGTTTTTTTATTGCTTTATCTTTCTGTTGAGTGACCTTTTGATCATCTTTCTGTGTTTCTTGTAATACTTCTTGTTTGAGATATTAGTATAGCCACATCGGCGGTGTTCATGCTCTCCTGGAATCTTGATTCCATGCCGCATCAGTCAGCTGTGTTTCATTACTTTCTGTTTTACAGGGGTTTTTTTAGAACCTGTTTGCTGGTTATTCATTCTCATCTTGTTCTTTACTTAGTTATAGAAGTAATTTTTTTTTACTGTTATTTTAAAAGGTGTGTGAAAAGAGGGTGGAATTGTGTTTTTGCATTTTAAGCAGAAAGGCCCTTTCTTCTAACCATGTATTTTTATTTCCGTAGATACTTCAGCAATTGAGTCAGTTGAATTCATTTCATCAAGAAACTATCATGAAATGCTTGAAAAGTAGGAAAGATGAAATCCGGCAGGTTCTGTTAGGAGAAATAGTTGATATTTCCTCTGCACAGCTGCAGGATTTTGATTGGCAGTTAAAGGTGAGAATATATTTATTTATAAGTATGTATGTTTTCATTTCTTGGATGTAGAGAAATACTTATTCTTTCTTGTATATCAAAAATTTCTGTTATTTTGAAAATACACTATTCCAAGGAAATATCAAAGATCATTTAAGTCACATTTTTTTTTCATTAGCTTGGGCATAAGGATACTACAAACATCCAAATCCTGTAACACTGCATTAATAATAAATTTATAACTGTAAATCATTAAGAGTCATAAATGATGGGGCAGTATATATTCAACATATATCACTTTCTAGATTTTATAGCTTTCTCAAGATTGGTAAATATGATACTACCTCTGGGAGGAAAATCTAAAATGTGTTATTAAAGCAGCAATTTTATTATTTATTTATTTATTTACTTATTTTTGCAGTACGGGGATTGAACCCAGGGGCATTCTACCCCCGAGCTACACCCCCAGCCCTATTTTTTATTCTTTATTTTGAAACAGGGTCTCACTAAGTTGTGGAGGGCCTCACTAAGGTGTTTGTTTCAAAATGTATTAGTATCAGAAATATACCATATTTGACTCTTCTACTTCCTATAGGATTCACACCCTTGGGGACAGAAACTAAGTAGTGGGATAAATATGTTAAAAATAGCATTTTAGTTGAGTGGCTCTAATTGGAGATGGCATCTTTATAATTCATCAGTAATTTAGTAGTTAACTGATGATGAATTAAGCATATTAATTTCTGATTGAGTTTATCAGTATTTTTAGTCTCATTTATCTTTATATATGAATTCTTTTTTTAGTATCTAACCTTCTTCAAGAATTCTCGATCTTGTTCCATTGGACTCATTCAAGTACTTCCCAAAGTTTTATGATTAAAAGAATAAATGTGGTTCCGAAAAAGGCGTGTCATATTTAACTATTTAACTCGGATCTAGATATTTGTTTTTGTCACAAAACTGCTGGCTGGCAGTCTTTTTTTCTTACCTACCTCCTCTCTTTTATTCATTTTACTTTCTTTTTGTATCCTTCAAATGTGTGTTGTTTTGACATGGGTTTAATGTATTTCTTTTTTAAAATATACTATTACTAAGCCCTGATTCATATTTAATATAGTCTCTTTTACTGTTTATTAATTACTATTTTCCTAATTTTAAACAGCTTGCACTTTCTAGTGACAAGATTGCTACTTTACAAATGCCACTTTTAAACCTTCATCTAGATGTAAAAGAAAATGGTGAAGTAAAACCATATTCAGTTGAAATGAGTAAAGAAGAGCTGCAGAATCTAATAAATTCTTTGGAAGCAGCTAACAAGGTATTTGTTTTAATTTTGTCGTATAGTTTAAATGTTTAAGTTTTGATTGAATACCCTTAAAGCAATAAAAGAAAAACTTATGGTTAATGTTTCTTTTTCCCCTGATATTTTATGTCAGCACAGAAAATACTTTGTTAATGTGTTCTGATCTCTAGTTTTAGATATTGAATTAATTGTGACTTGTAAAAGTACCTAATTTTGAGCTTAGCTTATATAAAGTAGTTATATTTGAAAGATTAATCCTATTCTGATACCTGGATTTGTTTTGCTTTGGTGCTCATTAATGGTCAAAAAAATGTTTTTACCCTGAGATCATGAAATTGCTTGATTTTTTAAGAGTTTTTATGGTTAAAAATTAGTTGCAATCCTGAAAAAAAGTGTCTTTCTTCAACTAGACAAATGATAGAAGATTGCTTCTGTAATCCTCTAAGTACAGGAGATGAAATATGACTTGAAGTGATTACAAGACCAGATGGTACTAATGAATATCTAACAGCTTTACATTTACAAAACAATGACTACATAACAATAGCCACTCCTAGTGTTTAAGAAGTGAGAAAAATAATGTTTAAACAGTAGAAGCTGTTGCTGTGAGGAAGAAGTAGAAATAATGATCTTCGTATATATATATTCCTTCGTTAATTCTCAGCATTGTCTCATATGATGTAGTCTCAGTGATTAAGTATCAGTTGTTTTTACCCGCCTCCCTGGTCGCTATCAATCTTCTTGGTTCCACCTTTTTAAAACCATGATAAACTTCAGCTTCTTTCCACACTCTGTGGTTGCTCCTGTGTTTCAGTGCTTTGATGACTTGTTTGCATGCCCAGTAACCAAACTGGTAGCTTGGGCCTGGCTTACCTTTCCACGGGCTAAATATGTGGACACGGTGTGTGAATGTCAAATGATCTGAACCACAGATCCTGGCAGACAAGTGCCGTCAGTTCCTGTGCTTGTTATTAGTTCTCTATACTTTTCTTCAGGGATTTCAAAGTGTTTCATTTAGCATATTATCAGCATCATCCTGGAATAACCTGGTATTTCGCCTCCCCCATTTGTGTTTTAAGGTGGTTCTGCAGTTGAAGTAACTGGAAATGATGAATACCAGCATGATCTGATTTCGCCGCTACAGCTGATATGGCGGAGTGAATACTGTGTGTTCAGAAACCCTGCGATGTATTGACTGCTCTGCCAGGCTGAGAAAGCAGCAGTGCTGAGATTAGAAAGATAAAAACCTATCAGCCTCCCTAAAGAACAGGAAATTACATGGTTGATAGGAAATGCATAAAGTGGAAGATGAAAAGGCTATAGTCGCAGTTTATATTTTCATAATGATTGTTCTGTCTCATTTATTAAATATTTGAGAAATCTTTGTAGATAAGCAGTTTTATTGAAAGCTAAAAATAGGTTCTAAAGTAATGTAAACCTACAAAGCACAAATATACTTGAATATTGCTTAAAGAATTATGTGAATAGGAAAGACATGTATTATGGATATATAATTAACTTGTGATATTTAAAATATAACTTTTTAAAAGAATGTAAAGCTGCATATATAACTCAGGAGATTCTGTATCTTTCTCATATTTCAAAGGAAGGATTATAAAATGTAAAATTCCATAGAGAAAAGTTCTTAGCAGATGTGAATAAGAAAAACAATTCTAAGTTTGTGTGAACAATTTTAAGTTTATTAATTCCAGAAACTCAAATTGAGAACACGAAAAAATGAAAATACCCTCATTAATTCTGCATTTCCATGTCTGATTGGGAGACTATGCTCTGATAAAAAGAATAGATGTCATTGTATAGTGTATAAGTTGTTATTCAAATATCGGGTAAGACTATCTGCAGGTCCATTTTTTTATAAATTCTTAATATTGAATTTAACATTTTTGGATGTTAACAGTCATTGGAAAACAAACCATTTTTAACCTCTGCTAACTTTAAAAATAAGCATTATGGACAAATAAAAAGTGTCATTTTTTATTTTTATGCATTGCTTTATTTCAAATGACTTTCCATATAACTCAGTAGTCAATGATGCATAATTAATTTGTGCCTGCTATTTGCAAACTTTGTGCCTCATCAAAGTATCAGACTATTCTTGAGATGTCCAAAGCAATTGTTACTATTCTCATCATACAGTTGAGGATAGGCTTAAAGGGTTTTGATAAATACCTGAGTGTGATTTAAAGAGTGCTATTCAAAATCTGTCTGTACACTAGTGCTGGTCTACGAACTGTTTGTCATAGGTCGGCAATTAGAAAAGGTGATTGAACCAGAATGTACATCAATACGCTGCTCTCTTCATGAGAAATTTTGGTTACAAAAAATATATTAGCTGAAGTAAACGATGTGCTTAGTGTGGTATTTGATTTACCTTCCTGTACAATTTCCTTAGGTCACTGTAGACCCATAGCAGTTTTCAGACCAGCACTTGGAGAAGCAGCAAGCAGCACTGATCTTGGGATCTCTTCTGAATTGCAGCTTTCCACACAGAATCCCATTTACAAGGAAAAAATCTTGCTCTACCTAGTCCCCCTCACACCACATGGTATTCCATTGACATGTTCAACAGCTTTTTTTTTTTTTTTGCAGTACTGGGGATTGAACTCAGGGGCATTCTACCTCCAAGCTACACCCCCAGGCTTATTTTTTATTCATTATGTTGAAATAGGGTCTCAGTAAGTTGCAAAGGGCCTCACTAAGTAGCTGAGGCTGGCTGCAAACATGCGATCCTCCTGTCTCAGCCTCCCAAGTTCTAGGATTACAGATGTGCACCACTACGCCCAGCTGTTCAACAGCTTTATTGAACTGTATTTGGCATATTGTACACTGCCCTTATTCAAAGTGTGCAATTTGATAGTTTTGATGTACCGATACCCATGAAAGCATCACCACTATCAAGATAGTGAACATTGGTCATGCCTGAGCGTTTTCTCCTATTTCTCTTTAGTTTCTGTCCCTGCAAACTTCTCCCCAGGTAACCATTGATCTGCTTTCTTTGCCACAGATCAGTTGCATTTTCTTTTTTTTTTTTTTTTTGCGGTACCGGGGATTGAACCCAGGGGTGTTCTACCTTCGCGCTACATCCCCGGCCCTATTTTTTATACTTTATTTTGGAACCGGGTCTCATGAAGTTGTGGAGGGCCTCACTAAGTACAGAGAGAGAGAGAGAGAGAGACAGCGCTGAGGCTGGCCACGAACCCAGATCCTCCGGTCTCCGCCTCCCAAAGTACTGAGATTAAGCGTGCGCCACCACACCCGACCTGTTGCATTTTCAAGAATTTATTGTAAATGGTATCATACAAGTAGGTACTTTTTTCATTTTGTCTTGTTTTGGAGATAGAGCCCAGGGCTTCATGCATGCTAAGCATGTGCCCCACCACTGCACATGGTGAGTACTCTTCTTAAAGAAAATCTGGCTTGAACCATCATTTTGAGTTTCTTCTAAGTTGCATGTATCATTAGTTTATTCCTTTTTATTGTTGGAATTATTCTGTAGAATTCTGCCATGATTTATCTGTCAACCTCTTGATAGGTATTTCAATTGTTTCAAGTTTTTGATTAATATACAGAATGCTATGAACATTCTTGTATAGATCTTTGTGTGGACATATGGCTGGTTTGGTATGTTTACTGATACATATGGTAGGTTTATGTTTTTCTTTTCAAGATACTGCCAAACTTTCTTGAAGTTACTTTACCATTTTGACATTCCCACTGCAATGTGAGAGTTCCTGCTTTCTCTTGTCAGCACTTGGTATGCCCAGGTTTTCTGATTTCAGCTATCCTAATAAGTGTGCAGTGGTTTCTCACTGGTTTTAACAACCATTTCCCTAGTGACTAATGATGTTGAGCATCTTTTAATGTGCTTATTTGCCATCTGTCAACTTCAATAAAGTGTCTGTTCAGATCTGTTGCCCATTTTTAAATTGGGTTCTTTGTTTTCTTAGTATTAGGTTTTGAGATTTCTATATATATTCTGAATATATGCCTCTATCAGATATATATCTTGCAAAAACTTCCAGTATATGAGGATTTTTCTTTTTCCTTTGTAAATAGACCCTATTTTTTAAGAATATTTTTAGGCTTACAGAAAGAATGAAAAGATAGCATAGAGAACCCCCATATTCCTCATACCCAGTTTCCCCTTTTATAAACAACTTACACTGGTATAGTGCTTTTGTTATAATTAGGGAAGTAATATTAATTACTACTTTTTTATGGTGCTGGGGATCATACCCAAGGACATTCCACCTCCGAGTTACGTCCCCAGACCTATTTTATTTTTTATTTGGAAACAAGGTCTTGCTAAGTTGCGGAGAGTCTTGCTAAGTTGCTGAGTCTGGGCTCAAACCTGTGATCATCCTGTCTCAGCCTCTCAAGCACTGGGATTACAAGTGTGTGGCATCACGCCTGGCTTTAATATATTATTAACTAAATGCCACAATTTATTCATATTTCTCAAGTTTTCACCCAGTGTCCTTTTTCTGTTCTAGGATTCCATCCTACATACCATATTACATTTAGTTGTAATGTCTTTTGAAGAGAACAGATTCAAACTAAACTCCTTTGAGAGAATAATAATCTCCACTTGTGGATACAGGTCTCTCCTAGGCTGTATCCTACAGACTCACTCTCAACTATATTCTGTGTAGCAAAAGTTTGGCCAACCTTTTTAGATTAACTTAGTTCTATTTGCCTTGAAAATGCAAACATGAATCATTAACAACAATGCCACATGTCACCATGATAAATGGAATAGGTAAGGTTAGGTTTGTTTAATTTTCGAGTATATTTGTCTTCTAATAAAGCTAAAGTTTCTATTAAGAATACTGTTTTCTTTGAACAGGAGACCTGTATTCTTTGAACTTCTCCATAGCCAATGCCCTGGTTGAAAAAGTGGTATAATGACAGACATATTTATAGTTTCAATGTTCTGCCAAGATTGACATCTCCAGCTCCTACCATTTTCTCTTTAGGATATAAACTAAATGTCTGATTTTCCTTTTAATGAAATCCTGAACTTAGGTAAAGAATGATTGCCTTTTGTTTATATGCTACCAGTAAACTCTGATATGAACTTGCCACATTTGGAGGTATCTTACGGTTTTATTTACTTATTTATTAACAGTGGAGATAATTTTTTAAAAGGGTGGGAATGTTCTGTAATCACTTGGACTTCCTTCAGCTAAAAAGAGTGTATGTTGGTGCATTTTGATACAAACCAGTAGTTCATCCTTTGTATATCTTTTATAATTTAAAAATGCTTTCATGTGAAAGATCAAATATATATTTGAAAAGTTGCTTTTTTCATACTGGGGATTGAAACCAGGGGCATTCTACCTCCGAGCTATACCTCAGCCCTATCTTTTATTCTTTATTTTGAAATAGGGTCTCACTAAGTTGACTAAGTTGCAGAGTGCCTCACTAAGTAGCTAAGGTTGGCTACAAACCTGTGATCTTCCTGTCTCAGCCTCCCAAGTACTGTGATTACAAGTATATGCCACCACACTGGGCTCATGGTTTTACTTTTGAATTAGGGTTTTGCTAAGTTGCTGAGGCTGGCCTCGAACCTGCAATCTTTTAGTCTCCCAAGTATTGGGGTTACAGGCGTGCACCACCTCACCCAGCTTCTCAGTTTGTTTTTAATAATATCTTTGTATTCATTTCTGTTTATGATAATTGTACTGTCTCCCCCTGATAAACTCATTTGTCTTTCAGCACTGTGAGATTTTCATTAGTAATGCATATTGAACCTGAACATGTTGAAGCTAAACAAAAGTTTTAGATTAACTTAGTTCTGTTAAACATTTATATTGCAAAAGGTTATAATGTCCAAGTATAGGGCCAAATGTGGACTGTGGAGTTGGGCATCTGTCTCCATCACTTGCTTGGCCATTACTTCTGTTTTGCTTCCATATTTCCAAGCATAAAATGGGGGAGGGGATCTCATAACTCATGGATAAACTTAATTCTCACAAAGTATCTATGAAGAAAACTAATGTTATCTCGAGAGAGAAAATTGGCCACACTGAGCATCACCATGTAGGAGCTTGTGGACATTGTGGAGAAGTTTCTAGTTTATTCAAGTTAGTGGTATAGAAGAAGGGGGAGGGACATGCTCTAGAGTTAGATTTATGAGACATTACCAAATGCAACAGACTTTGCTTGGGTCATCATTTGGGAAAAACAGCTGTAAAGAGGCATTTTGGAGCCAGACTTGGTGGTCTAAGCCTGTAATCCCAGTACTTGGGAGGCTGAGACAGGAGTATCACAGGTTGGAGGCTAGCCTTAGCAATTTAGGTTCTCAATAACTTAGCGAGACCCTGTTTCCAAATAAAAATAATAATAAAATAGATCTGGGGGTGTAGCTCATAGGTAGAATGCCCCTGGGTTCAATCCTTAGCACCAAAAAAAGCATTTTGGAGGCTATTGGGGAAATGTGAATCGGGACTGGGCATTAATAGTGTCAAGGAATTATTAGTTTTGTTAGCTATGATAATAGTGTAATAGATTTTTTAAATGTCCATAACTTACAGAAATACGTGTAAGTGGAATGACATAAGATATAGGATTTGTTTTAAAATACTTTAGAAAAAAATTCCACCACTAGTTCTATTACCCAAGTGTACTTGATAGTTGTAGGCTCCTGATAGTTGTAGAAGCTGGGTGGTGGGTATGTTTGAAAGTTTTCAGAATCAAAAAGAAATGATTGAATAGACCCAGGTGAAATAACGTGGGTAGTAGTGGAAGCACAGATACACTGACTGCACAAAGACGGACACTCCCAGATGTTCAAAGGAAAACCCTCTTGCACACCAGCGGATGGCAAAGTCTACCCAGTTCCGTCTGGACCTTTTCCCGCTCACCTTGTCATCACTGTGAGCCATGGATCTGCTGGTTTGCCCTAATCTCTTCTATGTAGTTGATCTTGCCATCTACACTGTCGTTTTCTCTGAGGCTGAATGATTTGCTTGCTATCATTGCCCCAGCTTTTTCCCATTGCTCTGGCATGATTACTATTAACTGCCAAATTAATAAGCACTGTTTTTCTTTAAGTTTAGGAAGATGGTAGATGCTAAACACCCATCTTACTTAAGCTTCTTACTAACGCATCAGACCCTAAACATATTACATGTATATTTGTTCTTTTTTTTAATGTAAATAAAATGGGATGGCCATTTGCTTCTCCCATCATATAACGTAGTCTTCTGGAAATAGTTGCCAATATTGAATGCCTCCAAAAGTAGCCCTGAAGTCTGAGGCTCAACTGATAAAGTGGTGACTCCCAGTTATTTTGTTAGATGGTGTTGGCCCTAGACTGGACTTTAGACTTTTTTTGAAAGCTATTCTACTAACCACCCATTAATAGATAAATGAACTTCACACCTTTAATCTGTTCATTATTTTATTGTGAACACACTCTTTCTGAAGGGAGAGAATGAGTTTGGAAGTTGGAGGTCTTTGAATGAGGAAAGACTGACAAATAGACCAATTATAATATTCATATTTACAGTGGAGATTTTAAAAGAAATTTGACACAATGTACCTCACAGATGGATGCTATTAAACCAGTTTTAGGCATTGCTTTTGAATTTGAGACTGTTCATTTCTTCATTTTTTCTCTAATATATAAACACTTCATTGTTCAAATGTTTGTAAGGCGTGTTTCTCAAAGAATATTTTTTTAAAAAATCAAAGTGGTACAGAAACAAGCTCCTGGAAAAGTGCTGGTATCTTTTTTCCCCAAATTGTTGAAGAATCCTGCAAAGAATTTCTTTCAAATAAAGGGATTTATCTTTCTTTAAATTTTACAATAAAAGCTCTCAAGTGGTAGATTCAGGACTCTAAACATTTTTAAGGATTATAAAAAGATATGCCTGAAATCTTGCAGGTCTTAAAAAATAGTACAAAGTAAGCTTTTAATATGTAGGCATTTTAATTAAAAAATTTATTTGTGTTTTTGAAATAAACAAGCTGACATAAATTGTACATATTTACAGCAATAAACTACATTTCATAAGCCACACAATTACTTTTATAAGTACAGCTGATGGTTTTTGACACCAGCCATTCACATGTGTTTTCTGCCTTTCATTTGCTGCAACATTTAAAACTTCATAGTACTAAAGCAAACAGCAACTTACTTCATAGCAAAGCCACATGATTAACAAAATACTGAGTGGACTACAGTCAGTCCCGTGACTGTTGGGGTATCTGTGAGTCCTGAAATCGAGAGCACAAGCATTTCTTGTGTCCATACCTGATTGCATGTAAATCGGTTTTGCATTTTACAAGAATGCACAATTACTCCATGAATGATTAAGAATAGAAAAAAGGCCATGAAGGGGGAAAGGGTCAAGAATTGGAGGCCACTGAACAGTTCCTTATTCACTAATTCACTGCTTAGAGGGAAATCTATGTCTTTTTTCATGTGTATAAATCACAGTCTACAGGCTTCATGGATTTTCTCCACAGATAGATTTTGAGATAATGAAGGCATAACATCACATACTTTAAGCACATAAAAAGGAATTAATGAAACAGTTGGACCATTTTAATCAAACCCCTAACTGAATGTGGATACAAACAAGCACACACTGTATGAAAGTTTGATTTCAAATGTAAAAAGCGGCTACAGAAAATCACAAATATCATTAGACAGAATGGCAATTTCAATCAGAAAATGCAGCATATATTAATACAAAATAGAAAACTTGAATTATAAAAGTAAGGTGTTCATCTTTTCCTTTCTTGGCATTTGTTAAAACCCGTCCTATTTCATTAAAAAAAAATTCTACAAGTTTCCAGAAATACTCATTCTTGCCATTTAGTTTCCTTAGTGGTCTGGTAAGCATACAAAAGTTTTACCTGCTTATGTAAGAAAGAAAAGGCTTATGTCAAAAGAGCAAAAGAGCATTAAAATATTGTGTTTCTTGGCAATGAAAGAAGTTCTGCCTTCTGAAAAATAAAGAGAAAAGAAAGGAAATCCTTTATTTACAAGAACTATGTAATACCAGTCAGGCTATGAATTAGCTAAATCACATTTGGTAGGAGGGTAGATAGCAAAATTGATCAGTGGAGACTTAAAAACACAAGGAATAATACATTTAACATCTTCTGACATATTTGGTGAGTTTAGCATAACGGATTTTGAGAGGCAACAGAAGGTATGCACTTCTTTCCCTATGAACGTAGCACCTGCTTTTGAAAGCCCCAGCTATTTAGTACAAGATGCTGTGAATTGAAATAGCAGAAGACTGGTGTGGCAAGATTGGCGAATTTTTGTATTCAATCAAGTTTTAGGTGAAGTGGTAGCCAAAGAGGTGTTCCATTGCTGGCAGGATGATCATTTCCTATTCTGTAGCTTAATGAGTCCTGCTTTTCTAAGTCTCCCAAATCACTGTGTAAAGGTCTTTGCCTCAGGTTCAGTCCCCTTGGGTAAAGACAAAGGGAGTGAAGTAATTACTCAGAGATGATGGACAGCCAGGAGACTTTTTCAAGGAAGCCATCCCTCAACCCAGATGTTTTCTCTCAAAAACAGTTTTAATTGTATTTAAATGACATTAAACTTTCCAATGTTCATTTCCATTAACCTTTTAAAGGACATGCCAACATTATTTCACATTAGCTGCAGGCTTCCATCACAATTGCACAAAACATTGCCTGGTGGTCAAAAATTTTTAAAAAAGTTTATTTAAAAATGTCAAAGAATTTTTGACTCTTTTAAACATTTATATAGTTGGGGATTTCCAAAAACCTCATGCAATCTTGACCTTGTAATAATGCCACATGGTAGTTTTTGTCAAGACGGTTTTTTGCCCTCTTTAAGATATGGGGTTGAACAACACAATAACTATATCTGTATAGAATCACGTGCATTCCCTTCTTAGAAAAGTAGTGTACTGAATATGAAAGGTCACATGGATATATAATTCTGTTTTCTATGACACTAACAGTGAGTTAGAATAATCTATGGGAGTCCCTAAAAGTGTTTCAGGGACAAAAAATGTCTCACTGGTGCAAAATATAGCTTATTACAAGCTTTATCCAGTGAGTATTTTTTTTACATGAGGAAACACATGAACAATGAGTTGGTAAAAGAAAAAGCAGATACATTAATTCAATGTATTTGGGGAATATATGTAGAAAAATATGTTATCTAGTAAAACTTGGGTGGCTGGTTGCCACTCTGAGGTAAGGCTTGTAAATTATATACTTCTTTTATGCAAGTAAGTAAATATGATACATAACAGGAAAACAGGAGTGTTAATAATTTAAGGGGCCTCATAAAAGGCATTTGGCTGTACATAATTTTTTATTTAGTCTTGAGAAACAGTGATGAATGTCAAGAACTGTCTAATCCCTCTTAGTTCTACATCTTCTATTCATGTCTTGGCAGAAATAGAATTTGGTATGAAGTGCCTCTAGGAGTATTCTTTTAGAATTTGCGTTGGAATGTTCCATTGATTATGCAGTCTAGTCCTGACTTTACAAGAATAAACACCCCATCGAATCTAGATTCAAAAGGTTTTTAATAAGACAAACATGGATAAACAAGGGGAAAATGAAAGGATAAAAGAAAATTTTCCATAAGAGGAGAGCAATAATAATTAGGATGGAAAATTCAATTCTGATAGAACTGGAAGAATCTAGAATGGCAGTATTAGTAGAATTCTGTTTAGTCATACACAGTGGAAAAAGAAAATCTCAGTGACTACTCTGCATGACACCAACCTTGGTTCAAACGTAACTATGTTTTTAATCTATTTGGAGGTTGTAGGCATAGGTTCTATGGGACTGAGATAACTTGGGGGAGAGTATAGAGGTCACCTGTCCCACAGGTATTATCTGTAACCCTAAAATACTGCCTGTTATGGAAATGCGTTTTTCTATTGATACATTTACCATCCTACAGCATTTGATTGGCATTTATAGACTTTATCATGGACACAATAGATGCTTTGGACAGTACAAAGGAATTAGAAAACAAGGCATTAACTTTTAAGGACCTTATACTTTATTTAGGGAGGTAGAATATTTACAAAAAATACTGGAAATGCATAAATAATATATGTTTTGATTGGACAAAGTGGCTACAGGAATTGAGGATGTACTAGCAGGAGAGGGAATGGAATGAGGAGGGGTTTTTGGATAACCTTGGCCTGATCCATAACCGATTATTGATGTGGGACTAGGAAGAAGAATATTTGGGCAGTGGAAATAAAGTGTAAAACTTCAAACGCAGCACTGAGAACAGTTTGGGATGATGTGTGGCTGTTAGTAGTGAAGGGTAGTGAAGGCCTGAGGATTAATTTGCTTGAATCTGAGTCAGGAGAACAATGAGAAATAAGCAGTAGGAGTGGTGAGGAATACTATGGTTAGATGTCATAAATGACACATAGGGAACTAAGACCCATTTTCTCCGATGTGTTAATATTAAATTTATTATTATTTTCCATACCCTTCAGGCTCCTGAGACCCCATAATGCAGGTGACTATGTAACTTGTTATTCAAATGGACATTTCAAGAACAAAAGGAGGCTCTATTAATAATTACACACAGGGATTGTCTCAGGTTTACTGGGTCATGGTCACCTCACAGTAGCGTTAACCTATCAGCACTGGGTGCATGTCAGGCTATTCTGTTGTTCAAGTTTTCCTTCTACACTTTCTCTTAGAGAATAGTGATGAAAGGCTTTTGTGTATGGGGTTGGAGGAGGGAAGAGAAGAAGGAAAAAATAAAACTGGACAGAGTGTCTACTGGGCCTGGTATTTAGTTTTGGGAGGAAGAACTGCCCACTAATCTTTGAACTACTCCAAACCTGGACTATCAAAGTAAAAAGAATTAAATCTAGGCAGTGTGGCAGAGTAGAGATATAAATGCTAATCATAACTAAGTTAGTGATCTTTCATTTCTGTCATGGCTGTACCTAAAATATTTCCCATATTTAACAGGTTAAGTGGGGGTAGGAGGAGCTGAGGGATGGGGTAAAAAGAGTGGATAACACAAGCTCTAAAGACCCCGAATCTTTTCCAACTAGATGGGAAGCTGCTTCTTGCCTGAGAACTCAACTGAATCTGCTAGGCCAATTTCAGGACACAGTCAGTGGTGGGTCCAGGACTGGGTAGGGCACTGTGACAGCACTTGGGCTTAGATGCTTTCTAGAAGTTAGCTTTCCTATCCATGAGAGAGTTTCTTGGCTTTTCCTTGACTGAGTTACAGAAGATGGTTAAGGACATCTACATCTTGCAGAGATCTAAAATCAGAGATCAGATAGCATTGATTTGCATTATCTGAGACTCTCTTAAAGATGCTCTTAAAGGGAAATATTGTCATATAGAACATCATAAAATAGTAAAAATTTCCCACTCGCTTGCCTAACTGTGAATTTGATATATTTTTAAAAAGAATATGAACAAGCATTAAGTTCAGTTCACTTGACACCAAATGGCTTACTCTCAAAAAGACATGCTGCAAGGTTTGTTAGTAAATGTGTGGGGCTACATTAGCAGAGGCCACAGAGCTCCTGCATCTTTCTGTTCACTTCTCATAGAAGTGAATTTCTCTAAAATTACCTTTCAAAGTTAGCTTTGGAAAAGAACTCATGAGCTGGCATGTCTAGAGTCATACACTGGGTGGTGGCCAAGACAACACAAAAGCCATGTCCCTAGTCCTAATTCCAAAATGTTTTCCATCCACTCTACTTCCCTCTCCCCAGCATGTAGCTAATGTATTGCTAACCTTTCAAGGTTAGACTGCATATTGTTTGGTATATATTTAGAAAATTCTCTGTCCTCCAAATCTATAGAATTGATATATGGAGGAAACAGGTGTTCTACATAATTTTATAGTGGCAATTTGGACAGTTTGCGTTATGACCTGTCCAATTACCAACTATATTTAAACATCTGCTAGCAGACTAAAGGGGCATGGGTGAAGTGATGCATAGAAGTAGAAATCTGTAATAGGAATAAGGTACAGAAAGAGTGAAGTGGGTCAAATTCCTAAAGGGTAGTCTGTAACCAGTGGTTTTCTACTTGAATGATAAACCCTGCTAGGTGGAATAATAATAAATTATACAATTAAGACTGAAGGAGGGCATGAATAGACAGGTTTGGTGTAGAAAAACTAATACAGTGTGAATTAATCATATTACAATTATGATATAAAAAAGTGGCCTTATCTTCAAATTTTGGTATAGGTAATATAAATTTCCATGGGTTTGAGCTAATGATTTTTTTGGTGCATTATAATTATACATCTGGATGAAGTTCAAGGTAAGCTAATGATTTTTATTTCCACTGTATTCTAAAATGAGCTGGGAGAAGATTTTTGTAAACACATGTACTCTTTACATAAGGAACAGAAAGGCAGAAAATAAAAATAATCCAAGGCAGTTCAGAGGAGGCTGTTAGGATTACACAACATGCCTCCAAAGATCTTTAAAGGCAATATGAGTAGAAATTGAGAAAATTATTAAAATATATTTTTTGTGAATTAAATTGAATATATAAAATGTAAGCTCAAAAAGGTCAAAGCTTTTGGCTGTTTATGGGCAAGATAGCTTATGAGGTTTGGAAATGAGAAAGAGAAATAAAGGAATTGATTCTGTTGGGTTTCCATAAGGCAAGATGGTCTACAGTGTGGGAAGGAATAACTACAGAAGAGGTAACCTATTTTATACAAGACCAAAATTACAAAATGCACACACATATCATAGGTTAATAATCTGCACATATAAAAATATATTGGGAAATGTCTACTCTTCCCTGTATCTTTTCAAAGGAAAACTCAGGAAGAAGCAAGAGCCACGTAGCAATACTGATGGCTCAGTTCATCCTTTGACCTTCAAATGGGAATGTCGTAGCCTAACGAATCTGTGACCCTGTATACCTAAGGCAAATGAATCATGTTTTTTTGGTCTCTCTTTTATTGGCTTATTTTTATTGATCTCTCTTTTTGCTTGCCTGCAGGACAGAAAGAAAGTGCAGGTAGAGTTGTTCAGGAGAATATTTTCCCAAGTTGTTCAGAAATACACCTAATTTTCCCACATTGAATTCCTACTGAAGCCTTCCTGACATGTCTAGGACAAGCAAGGGAACTGGGAGCCATTCAGGAATGGTTGTGAATCCCTTGGTATGCTAGGGACTTTTTAATTAGACAAAAGAACAAAAAATGAACAAAAACAATAACAACAACAAAAAAAACCTCAAACGGGTTATCTCTCTTTATTTTGACTAGGAAACTTTTGTTATAGGAAAAGTAAAAATAAGCACAAAACCCTTGTCCTTCTAGGAACTTAGTATTTTCTAGTTTGCAGTTCTTTTTTATTAAAAATAATTTCTTTTAAGTGCTTGACTATATAATAGCAGCCTCTAACAACTATGTTTTGTATCAATTTCATTGATTTCAGGTATTAAAAAAAAACTCAGTGAAAGTAAAAGCCCAATGTGTTCATGACCTACAAATTGACTTGATTAGTAAAAAAAAGAAAAATTTAAAATTTTTAATTGGTAGACCTTAGTGGGCACAAAATGTCTCACAATGATGGCTTCCTGTGTATGCTCTCCCAGCACCTGAAATGCGGACACAAAAAGTCCTACCTCACTAATTTCTTACCTCCAAGAAAGACTTTGTTCCCTCTAACACGTTACTAAGAAACCAATCTCTGTCCCAGATTGCTTAGATATTCTGAATTTCTGTGGATAACCATCGCATCACCTTCTCTGGGACTGCCAGTTTGCATGGAAACACATCTTGTGGCATAATATCCCACCATTCTGAAGACTTTTTCAAGAATACCAATACTTGAGGGAAATATATTTGAGAATATTTAATTACCAGACTCTCTTTCAAGCTTAACTAGAACATATTACACATATCCCTACCCCCAGTTGAAACATTCTTATTTTAATTCCCAGTTTATACCCAGATTTCTCTTTACTTTTAAAAACATAATGACATGGTTATTGCTGGATCTTTTCGGAATGAATCAGCCAGTCAGTGTTAGCCAGGCCATTTTACTATCTCTTCCTTTGCTCCTTCCTATAATTTGGCCATTTGCCTATTTACCCTGATCAAACTATCCTTTCTATTCACTTTTATTTTTATCGTTTAGAAGTTCTGGGTAACATGGTGGAATAGAAGAAGTCAGAGGATAAAGCTATTGGTGCAAATGAAGCTTTGGACCACCTGTGGATTTTGAGCATCTTTTCCATTCCTGACCCCCTCGCTGGCATGGATAATTCAGGATCTGAAGATGTGAATAGCCACAAATGCCTGATAACAATGCATCTATTTTTCATGGCCTGGTTCAGGGAACAGTTTGCCCCGGTTCCCATTTCTGCTGGTGTGCTGTTCCTGGGCCCCACAGGCTTGAAGCCCTCTCATGGCTGCCCCTTCTGATGGGGTAGGGGTGTTAAGTGATTACAGACACCTGGCTATGGCTTACAGCAGGGTTACACAACTGCACACACACAGAATGGCAGAGAAAGAGCAAGAGCTGAAGAGATTCTGGTTTGGGCCCAAATCACTAGTCATTTCACTTCATGAGTAAAAGCAAATGCTTTATAAGCTTACATTATTTACAATGCTCAGGTTTTTCAAATATCCACCCAAAGCTGAGGACCACCACGCCACAGGGAACAGTTCAATGAACTATGTACAGAATTTACAAGGAAGTTTACATAATAGTCTACATTCCATGAACAAATTTACCTTTGCGTTTTCTGCTTGCTTTCAGAAAACATAGTTTTATTTTTCTGTTCTCTTTGCCCAATAACTGCTGATTGAACCAACATAAGCAAATGCTTACCCATTCCTTTTTCCTGCCTCCAGGGATATAGGATTATATTTTGTTTAGGAAGAAAGAAATGGTGGCACATCACCCTTTGGTAAGCTACCATTCAAAACTGTCCATATAAGAAATCTTGGAGATCCTTTGCTTCTAGAAGCATTATACATATGTTTTTCATGTTTAACTTGGTAAATTGTAATTTAGGTCTTTCCTAAATGCATATTTATAGAATAGTCATTGATCTGAGAAATATGGAATTTAGCCGCTATTTCTATGCATTGTACATAATGGATTTTTTAAAGAAAGCCTATTCTTGGACCTTTAAAACAAAGTTCATTCTATGCATGACATTTTTTCTCTTTACACTTTCAAGATCCTTCATTGACTGTAATATACAGTAAAGATGGGGAGATGAAAACACAGGTCATTCAGTCAGCAGAAGTACCAACCAGGCTGCTGTTTCTATTAGGCATTGGAAAGAGCGGAGGCAATAATCCTGGATAATTCCAGCAAAAACATGTCTTTACCTAGATCTTTGCCTCACAAAGCTGGTGTGTGTAACACACACGTCACCCCTGATAGTTTTGGCCAAGGAACATGAATAGAAGGAATGAGCATGTACTCATCATTGTCATGTGAAGGGTGGGATTTCCACTGCGTCTACACAGCTCAAGTCTATGACACAGTTAATGCCACAGCTGTTGGACTGTGATCATAGGCTTCCCTGGACTTGACTGTGGCACAAGAGAATGAGCCTGTGCAGTTTCAGACTCTTCTGCCACTTCAGTAATGCAGAGGATTATGGCTATTTTCAAGGCAAAAACAAAAACAAGAACAAAGAGCAACTCAGTAATCAATAATAACCCTTGTATAATGTAATAATCCTATCTTTCAAGAATGGGGGCCAGCATGAGGGCACTTAAGAAATGTGGCACAACCTTTATGTTTTATGTGCATCATTTTGGACAAGGCAAAAGGAAATAGCCAGAGAAGGAAGCCCCCCCCCCCACGGCACTGTTTGGCCTAAAGGGGCAGATTTAGCCAGGAGGGGAGCCAAGGAGGGAAGGATTTGACTGAGAGATGTCCAGAGCAAAGAAGTGGGGACAGAGGTTATTAACCAGAAACATGGCAGCTTCTCCATTCTTCTGGTTGCTGTCGCCTCAAAAATCAGAGCTATTCGGTAGGATTTGCAGAATTGTGGCTGTGATTCCCTCTACTGCCCCGATGGTGACACCGTTTTGTGCCCAGTGGACAGATTCAGGCTTAATCATTTTACATTTTACAAAGGTTAAGATAAAAGATTTCAAAATGTTCCCTTTTTTTCTCAGAAGCTGCTTTATATCTAAAACTACAGCAAAAATTATAAGCACTTTAGAATTTAAAAGACAAGATAAAAATAATAATTAAAATACAAATTACCTCAATCTTTTCCAAGAATGATCTAAGCAGATAAATAAAGAAAAATTGTTTTGTTAAGGAACACAGATAACAGACACTTCCTTTCTGATTTAGCATCTTATCCTTAAAAGCTTTTTAAAGAGCTGTGACATCAGAATGATTCATTTCTGTTAGGCACCAGCCCAAAATCTCTCTTCCTGTATTTAAAATAAATGGCTGCACAGTGGTTCCTGGGTTGTCATTGGGAATATTAACTTCAGAATCACTGATGTGGCCACAGTCCACTCTATTTGGGAATTTTTGCAATGGCAAAGCATTTCACCCTGCTAAGGGACTGAACAGAGTTTCAAAAGAGATGATTTCATGTCCCCAGGCTGGGAATTACCTTGACCAGGGAAGTGTGCTCATATAACTGAAAATCTAAGTGAAAAATTGGTCCCCATAAACCAAACAAATTCCTTATGAAACCATTGAGATCATTTTTCCAGCTAAAGAGGAGTGTGTGTGTGTGTGTGTGTGTGTGTGTGTGTGT
>PVJS01011258.1:12500-46153 GCA_004027185.1 Glis glis | reverse complement strand
GTAGAGAGAGAGAGAGAGAGAGAGAGAGACAGACAGACAGGGAGAGAGAGAGAGAGAGACAGACAGGGAGAGAGAGAGAGAGAGACAGCGCTGAGGCTGGCCATGAACCCGGATCCTCCGGTCTCTGCCTCCCAAAGTACTGGGATTACAAGCGTGCGCCACCACGCCCGGCTCCAGTACTCCTCTTCTTCATGTTACTCTCTCCCATTTCTAACTATCCAAATCCTTTCATTCAATTCCAGTTAAAATCCCATCCCTCCAGAACTAAAGGTAAACATTTTTTGATTACATACAGAATTTTTATGGCATATGTCATATTGTTTTTTCATTTGGACTTAGTCACTTAGAACTGGATTTATCATAATTCTAGGCTCATGATACACATTCTAACTTGTTTGTAGTAATTACAGCTCTATTTCATAATAATCTACTTACAAGTACTGTATAACAATCCTATCTGCCAAATTACCTACAAGACAGTTAATAAATAGTTGAAGGAGTCAATAGACAAATTTAAATGATTACTTTCTGTGGTTTCCATAAGACCTGATTCAGAATTATCTGATTAGCCTATGTGGTCTAGTCTACTGCACCTTAAAGTACTCATCATCGAGTAGGTTATTGTCCGTTTTCATGGTCGGCATTAAAATATTTGAAGTATCTTCTGAATACTATGTGTGTTAGCAAAATTGCAAGAATTTTACTTTGGCAACTGCCATCGTTTCACCACATTAAACTTCACCATGTCACCAACTTTCTCCCATTTCATCCATTAAAATAGGGTGTGGTACAAAGGATCGAGTGTGGTACAGAGGATTGAGAGTTCTGCAAATTATTACTGGCTCTGACACTGCCTGACCCTCTCTAAGTTATGTAACTAGTTGAGAACTAGTTCTTCCATCACTACTGCAAGGGTGATCATGTGAGTAGCCCAGTTGTAAAACTAAAACTCCATGACTCTCAGTAGGGATGATATAACAGGTAATAGGATAATGGAGATAAATAATAAGACAGAACTCCATCTGTGTCCTTATGCAAGTCATAGTTTTAAACAGGTGATTAAAAAGAAAAGTGCTATGGTGTATGACAGTCCAGGAGAGAGACATAACCCAGGCTTGAGAAACTGGTGGGGTGTTTGGGTAAGCTTTGTTTGTCAAAGTTATCTCCAAGGTGAGATTAGACCATGGATAGGTTCAAGGGGAGGTGTAGGAGCAGGGTGATGGCATTCCAGGTAGAATAACCAACATAGATTGACTTCGAGGAAATACAGAAGGCCTGGTATGCTTAAAAAAATGAGAGTTCACTCTGAAATCTTTTTTTTTCTTCTCCTTTTTTCCCAGTACTGGTAATCAGACCCAGGGCTTCATGCATGTTAGGCAAGTGCTCGGCCCCTGAGCTACCTCCTGAGCCCTGACAGTTCATTCTGGCTGGGTTACAGAGGGGTGAGGATAGAAAGGTAAGTGAGTGCAAGAAACATCAAGGCTGGGAAGCCACATTCAAACTCCAGGAGTTTATTGTAGAAACAATGTCAAACAGTGACGTGTTCTAAGTCAGAGAGTGTGAGAGGATTGTTTGGGATGCCCTTTGGAGAATGATTTCGGAGGACAACAACATTTCACTCTCAAACACATGGTAGGAGTCACTTACTCCCACATATTCCTATACATAAGGATTATCTAAGAAAATCTTTAACATGATTAATTTTTTGCTTAATTGATTTTATGTTTTTCTCCATAATTGTTTCTAAACTATTTATCCTCTATTTGTTAGTCAATAACATTTTTTTCCATTTCACTTTGGTTTTAGCAGAAATAAAAGTCATAAGATATGGGGTAAAGTACCATTATATTTTAAAAAGGATGTCCCTAATTAAGTCAGCTCATAAAGAACCTTAACTGTTGGATTTATATAACTAACAGGGAAAAATCTGTCAACAGAGAGGAAACAATATACAAAACTAGCATTCATTTCTGGTAAAATGGAGGAGATATACTTTTCCTTAGTCCTTCTGCTAAATACAAAGAAAAGTCCTGAACATTATACATAAAATAAACATAAAATGACCATGAAATGTAGAGGTAAGAAGGAAAACCAGTTAGGTAACTCAAGATCCAAAAATCAACATGGTGGTGAGTTCCTTGGGCTTTCTTTTTCCTCCTATACCCCATACTTGGAGATAAAGAAGCTAGAAAGCCCGAAACATCAATGGACATTGGCACAAACAACCAAAAACAGGCAAAAACAATGTGCTCTCTCTAGCAAGGGATGAGGGAAAGGGCAAGCCAGCAAGATAGGACACTTTGGGACAACAATGCTCTACTCCTCCCATCTAGCCAAATACCACAGCAAAGACTGTGGCCCAACCCCAGTCATACTAGCAGAAGTCAAGTGGGAGCCTAGATTTCCACTCTTGAACCGCTCCAGCTAGACACCCCAACACTTCTGCCAAAGGGGCATCAGAGAAGGCCAAGTAGGGAGATGGGTCTTTCACACCAACAGAGACTACAGGGGCTGGGGTTGTGCCTTCCTTCCATCATTCACCCAGAAGTAAGAAAGGGCCCTTCCCCCTCCTTGCTGGAGAGGTGTCCAAGGAGGCTTAGTGGAGAATCAAGACATTTACCAACACCAAGCAGTAAAGAGGTCCCTCTAGTGTTAGGAGAGGCCATGTAGGGAGCACTAACAAGGCACACATACCCCTCCCGGCCAGGATGGTGTAAATGGACGCTCAGTGAGCAGCCACGACTTCCATATACACCCAGCATTAGAGCCCTATTCCAGTGTCAATAGAGGAAAAATAGGGAGCCTCGATTTCTATCATCATTTGGCTGGAAAAAGGCAGTGCTCCTCATTCCCCTGTCCTTGCTGGAATGGTGTCTGAGAAAACCAGCAGAAACAGAAGGATTAATGTGACCCAGAGTCACTGAACATAAGTAATATGAAAACGTCCAGGTTTCAATTGGAAATCACAGGTCATACCACAAACCAGGAAGATCCTCAACTGGATAAAAGTAGGCCATCAATAAAGGCCAACATGGAGATGATAGAGATGTTAGACGCGTCCGACAAATTTTCCAAGCAGCCATGAAAAATGCTTCAAAGTGCAACTACAAATACTCTTGAAACAAATGAAGAAAATAGGAAAGCAGAAAGACAAACAGACAAAAATTTTAGAACTGAATGAAGAATAATTGTCAAATAAAAATACTCATTGGATGGTGCAGCAGCAGAATGGAGGAAGAGAAGAAAAATAAGAAAACTGAAAGAGAGAATGATGGAAATTATCCAATCAGAACAATATAGAGAAATAGACCAAAAAAAAAACCCAAAACCAAAACAAAACAGCCTCAGGGGCATGGGACACTATAAAAAAATCTAAATTAATATTGTCTGGAGTTTGGGAAGGAGAAGAGAAAAATAATGGCTTGCCTTATGTATTTGTGAAATGGTTGCTTAAATGCTAAAATGCTACATCTTGTACTGTTATATGAATTAAAAACACTACCTCAAACTATAAATCCCCACAAATATATCCAACCATGGATTTTGGAATAAATTTGGAAATGATCTTAAGAACAAGATAACGTGAAAGAGATAAGTGTGTGATTACGGACTTCCTATGGCTGCTCAGCTTCCAGATGGCTTACTTTGATAACAAGCCAGTGCTTCTCAGGGTCAGTAGACTTGTTCACCTTTGCTTCTCCATGAAAGGAATGGAAAATTCCCAGGAAGTGAAGAACCAAGCCGAGTTTCCATATGCTGCGTTCTAGCATCTAAACATGAACTCTATTTATTAATTCATTCTCCAAAAACATATTAATGCCTACTCCAAGTCTACACAACACAGGCATAACCCTGCCCTAAAGGAGTTCACAGAATATTAAAGAAAGACTTACCCCAAATTATAATACTATGTTGTAAGTGTGAACAGAGAGAACCAAAATATCTAGATTAACTGTTCCAGGGCGAGGACGCTGGGGAGGGAGGGATGAGAGTGAAGGTTCCATGGGAGAAGGGAGCTTGTTGTGAATCCTGAAAAACTGGTAAGAACCGAACACACACACCAGACAAAAGATAGGATATTCTAGGCAAAGGGAAGAAAATGCACAAGCACAGGGCCACCAAAACTCTTGAAGTGCATACACAGCCCCCAGCAGCATGATACGGCTAAAGCTTAAGATGCTGTGATGGTCATACCCAAGCATCTTATGCTCCAGCCTCAAATCTCTACCCTAGTAGAATCCTGAGACTCACATTTCTTCTCAAACTGTTTTCTGAAACGTACTGTAATGGTTGGCTTTAGAATGTCCCCCGAGACTTCATGTAGACAAGGCAGCCATGTTGGAGGCACGGCTTGGTTGCTGCGGAGGGGTCCCTGGGGGTGTGGCCTTGGAGATTATATATGGTCCCTCCTCTGTTTGTTAGCTCTGCCTCCAGCCTCCATGATGTGAGAGCAGAGCCCATACATGTGGGACAGGCGCTCTTGTTCTCCCTCTCAACTTATAGCGCCTGCCCTAAGCTCTGTAGTCTTCACCTGGCCAGCCTAACATGGACTGAACTTCTGAAATCCCTAGAACTGCCAGCAAATGAATCTTCCTTCCTCTAAGTTATGGTCATCAGGTTTTTTGGGTCACACCAATGAGAATGCTGATAGAAACACTTATTCTACAGTACTGGGGATTGAGCCCAGGGACACTCAACCTCCAAGCTACACCCCCAGCCCTATTTTTTATTCTTTATTTTGAAACAGGGTCTCACTAAGTTGCGGAGGGCCTCACTAAGTAGCTGAATCTGTGATCCTCCTGTCTCAGCCTCCCAAGTACTGGGATTACAGGCGTGCACCACCACGCCTGGCTTGAAACACTTATTTTAATGCATTTATCTAATCTGTCAAAATAAAATAAGGTTTTTCAACCTTAGTACTATTGACATTTGGGACTTGTTGGGAGCTGTGCGGTGTGTTGTGGGGTGTCTTGCACCATCCCTGGCCAGTACTCCCTAGATACTAGCAACTCTTTCCAGCTGTGATAACCAGAATTATCTCTAGACAGTGTTAAAAGTCCCCCAGGGAGCAAAGTCACCCCCAGTTAAGAACCACCACTGGTAGCCTTAGTAATTTATGTTAATCCAGTATTTACAACATGCTAGGCAGTTTAGCCAAGCTTTTACATACATTATCTCATTTCATTTTTATAATAATCCTACTATTAATGACCCCATCTTATAGACTAGGAAACTAAAGTTCATAGAGAGAAAAAAAAATCTTTACTCAGGAATAAACCCAGTGACAGAACCAGGATCCATGCTACTAACTGCTATCAGTAACTAATTATGAGCCAGGTGTGGTAGTGCACACCTGTAATCCCAGTACTTGGGAGGCTGAGACAGGAAGATGGCAGGTTCGAGACCAGCCTCAGCAACTTAGTGAGGCTCTCAGTAACTTAGCAAGACCCTTTGTCAAAATAAAAATAAAATAGGGCTGGGGCTGTAGCTTGGAGGTAGAATGTCCTTGGGTTCAATTCCCAGCAACCCCCCCAAAAAAAACCCTAATTATGAACACACTTGCACACTGACTGAATCATATGTATCACCAGCATTTAGCATTTTACAACGCACATCATGACTTTACTGAGTGTGGAATGAGGTGCAGTTTGAACAATCATAGCCTGATTCCCTCCAGCCTGAGCTGTCATTTTCAAATTGCTAACACTGGCTGCCATCCATACTTGGCTAGTCATCTAACATGTAGTAAATCAACCCCATGTAGACTTTATGGGAACAAACATTGGGGATACTATGCTACAACTCAGAAGCAACTGTTTATTTTAAATGTAGCCTGGAAAGAGCAGCAAAATATTTCTGGATCGTTTCTTTGATGGATCGTGACTGGACCATGAGTGCTATGGGTGAATTGCAAGAAATACCATGGACTCCAGGGTCAGAGAGACCTGGGTCGGGGCCGGGCGTGGTGGCGCAGTTTGTAATCCCAGTACTTTGGGAGGCGGAGACCGGAGGATCCGGGTTCACGGCCAGCCTCAGCGCTCTCTCTCTCTAGCGCTCTCTCTCTCTCTCTCTCTCTCTCTCTCTCTTTCTACCTAGTGAGGCCCTCCGCAACTTTGTGAGACCCGGTTTCAAAATAAAGTATAAAAAATAGGGCCGGGGGTGTAGCTCAGAGGTAGACCGCCCCTGGGTTCAATTTCCGGTACCGCAAAAAAAAAAAAAAAAGAAAAGAGAGACCTGGGTCTGGGTCGGCATGCTAACTCCACCTCTTTAGAGTCGAATGGCATTAGGAAAACTTTGAATTCTTTGAAACCGTGTCCTCTTTTGCAAATGAGGAATGTAAGTAGGAAGACACTTTGTAAATGGCAGGCGGATGGATATAGTATGGATCATTTTAAGAGAACTAATTTCCAGAGCCTTGATATTCATGTGGACCTAAATTGATGTCCCTGAGAAAGTGTCTACGGTGCCTTTCACCATGGCCTGCCTTTCATTTTTCAAAAGAAAGGCACACTTCTCACCCCTTCTAAACCTTACTTGGGGGCGCTGCTACAGGTACCCATGAGCATCACTCAAAATCAAGACTTCTGGAAACCCTTCTTTAATCAAGCAGGACCTCCAAAAAGCGTTTCTTATTTATAAGAACAATGTTATACAGCAGATCTCTAGAACTTGTCTTACATAACTATAATTTAATAGTCTTTTAATAAGTCTTAGTAAAGCCCTTTTGGGGGCTTCCCGAAAAAATCAAGAAAGTGAATAATGGTAATTATTTAGTAACAACTCCTTTTGCAAGTCAAAGGTTTCCAATTCTAATAAAATTGAGAAAGGACTCAAGGGAATTGTCAGCTAGTAGATCATTGGCCATACTTTTCTGATGACAGATAACTAATGTTATTTTTGGCAAGTGACTCAGGAAGAGCTCCAAAAATTAAGTGACATCAGCTTAACACAACTCTTTCACATTCCACTTATAAATTTATCTGAAGAAGGTTTTCAGCACTAAATTCTATAAAATATAACAAAAAGAAATGAGATTGATGCCATATATTCTCTTAATTTAGCAGAGAATAATAAAAAGCCATGGATATATAAACAGATTAATGATACCTCTAGCTAAGAGATGAATTTTCAGTAGTGGTTTTTGGTGAGTAATTAGTATCAAAATATATAATGTTTGGCAAATTATATGCACATAACAATTATGATACTTCAGTCTAGTAGCAGTTTTTGTCACGGAAAATTTAAAAATGAATTTTAAATTCATATCTGCAATTTTTATAGCAGGGAATTACAATGCTGTGATCAATAGAAGGCTTTGGGACATGAAAATATATTGAATTAGGATAGAATCGTGTAGCAGAAGTGCAACAGAACCAAGGAAATGAGAAACCATGCAAAATTTCTGCATTAAAAAAGGTTCTTGTTCACAAAAGAATACTTGAGGGAATCAAATTTGCTATAATACTTAGATTTCAGTGGGTACATTTGAAAGTGATACAATAGTTTTATTTTAAAAAGTCAATACAGTATTATAGAATTGCCATCTTTTAAAATCCCACTGAAAAATTTTAGATGGCCACTTAAAAATCAATGAGGGGAGCCGGGTCTGGTGGCGCACGCTTATAATCCCAGTACTTTGGGAGGCAGAGAGCAGAGGATCCGGGTTTGCGGCCAGCCTCAGCTCTCCCTCTCTCTCTCTCTCTCTCTCTCTCTCTCTCTCTCTCTCTCTCCTTAGTGAGGCCCTCTGCAACTTCATGAGACCCGGTTTCAAAATAAAATATAAAAAATGGGGCCAGGGGTGTAGCGTGGAGGTAGAACGCCCCTGGGTTCAATCCCCAGTACCGCAAAAAAAAAAATCAATGAGGGATACATGAATTTTCAATATTTGGGTGGTGGGTACATTTTGAGGAGAGACATGAGCAAAAATGTGTCATAATCCTTAACTTGACAATTTTAGGCTACTGGATATATTCTTACAAGTATTTCTAAAGAACACAATACACTGACTGGGGGGGGGGTTGTGATGCTTCGTATCAATGATCTAATTGCGTGTTTTCTTGTAACCAAACTGTGATGGACTGAAAAATGCACTGTCAGGGCTGAAGACCCACCTCCTCCAGTGGAAAACAGCAAACTAGCCTAGGCGAGGCAGCAGCTATGAATCTTCCTTCTTGAGTTGATGGGAACCAGCATCAACATGCTAGCAATATTTCCTCATAAAAAGCAATGGAGAATACATTGTGCAAATTCTTTACACCTTACAAATCCATTATTAAATACCATTGGGGATATTTTGGGGGGGATCAGCTACGCTGTGCTTAGAGAACAAGATTTCCAAATGTCTTGGTTTCCATTCAAGAATTTCTAGATCCCTTTCTTCTTTCTTTCCAAAGAAATGATATAATATTTACACAGGAAAGTGTGTGTGTGCAGGGTGGGTTGGAGATTAATGTGCATTTATGTCCGTGCATAATAAGATGATCCCACATAAATGTTTTAGTGTTTCTATTTCTATAGTGTGTCTTCCTTTGATAAAAAAATAATATAACTGGAGCTTTGGCTTAAGTTATGTAGGCCTCATCCTTGGCCCCTATCTAGCTATAATTTTCAATCTGCTCATTCCAAGCTCACTGAAATGGAGTCAATCTCCTCCGCAGAGGATCCGTGTCCTCAAGATGCTGATTGCCTCTATACTCTGTGCCTCTCAAATCCCTTCAGAGGAAACTCTGAACAGCTGCAGCTCCTCGGAGCTGCAAGAGTTCACTGGCCAGTCACAATTTGATCATCTCCCCATCTTAAACTGACTATTCTAATAAATCAACTGTATATTGCATTTAACTTATTGTTGGCAAAGGTTAACCAAACGTGAATATTTTGCTTTCAAATAAATCAAGCACATTTAAAAGAAATTGTCTTACCATGTGCTTTTGTGCTAGGGATTTTATGGTGGCCAAGGCAGATATGGAAACCGGGCAATTACCTATGATTTCAAGAATGAGTTCTTGTCTATTGACGATTCTGGTATTTAAGGTCGACTTTTTATGGACATCTCTTTTTTTTTTTTCTTGAGTACTTACTATGGCTCTGAAGAAAAGCAGTGGGAATACAAAATGAATCAGGCAGCCATTGCCTGTTAGGACTGCTTGTCTGAGGAACTAGGAACAAAGCAGTTGGACGTGGTGAGAAAAGAAGTTAGAAGAAGCATGAAGCGAGGTCTGAGAAATGAAACGGCATGGTATTGAGAGGGAAGTGTAACTAGTTTTAGCTTTTGGCTCAGAGGTAAAGGAGAGGTCAAATCAAAGCCTTCATGTCATGCTAAGAAGCCTGAGTTTATTCTATGAATGGGTCACAATTTAACAACATTAAACGGGTGTGGCATGACCAATTTTTTTTTTTTTTTGCCATACTGGGGATTGAATCCAGGGGCTTTCTACCTCCCAGCCACACCCCCAGCCCTATTTTATTTTTGGAAACAGGGTCTCATTAAGTTGCTGAGAGCCTCCCTAAGTTGTGAAGCTGGTTTCGATCCTATGATCCTCTTGTCTCAGCCTCCCAAGTACTGGGATTACAAGCGTGCGCTACCATGCCTGGCTAAATTTTGCATTTTATAGACCTCATTCTGGTTTTTTTTCTCCTTCCTAGTACCAGATTGAACCTTATGAAGCTGCTATTCCATAAGTTGAGATCATCAAATATTGACGACCTTATTAGGGACCAACTCACACTTAGAATTTGAAACTGTAAGCTGGACATGGTGGCACATGCCTATAATCCCAGTACTTGGGAGGCTGAGACAGGAGGATCAAAGGTTTGAGGCCAGCCTCAGCAACTTAGCGATTCTCTGTTTCAAAACAAAAAATAAAAAGGGCTAGGGTTGGAGCTCGAAGGTAGAATGTCCCCTGGATTTAATCCCAGTACCATAAAAAACTATTTTTTAATTGTGATTATATTTATTAAGTGTTTATCTCTATATCTAGACTGTAGATCCTAGAGCCAGATAACTTGGGTTCATATTTCAACTTTACTAATTGTAACTCTGGACAAGTTACTTACCCTCTCAAACTTTCAGTTTCCTTATCTCTAAAATGGAACAATACTTCAGAGAGTTATTGAGAAGATGAAATGAGTTGACATATATCAATGCTTGGAAAAGTGTCTAACATGTGGTATCTTAAATGTTATTATTAGTTATTACTGCTATCATCATTGTCAACTTTATCATCACTACCATGGCAGTCCAAACACCTATTAAAGGTAAAGGATAAAGAAAATGACACTAGTAATAGAGCTAGAAATGGAAGCAACACTTTTCAGATTTCTCTCAATTAACCCAACCATTTATGTACATACATATGCACACACAAGCACATATATATTTATCTGTATGACTATCTATATAAACCTATATATCATATATACATAAACCTATATAGATATCCATATAGATATATGTGTGTATATATGTATATAAATAAAACTGCACCATTATTAAGCTCATTTTACAAAAGAAACTGAGAACCAGAAGAAATCAAGTTGTTCAAAGCCACATAGTTTGTATTTGGCAGAGGTCAAACGTGAGCCAGATCTTTCTACGTATTTAAACATTTTGAGCATAGTTCTGTGTCTATGGTCTCTGCAAAGTAATCTGCACAAGAATTTATATTTTTAAAATGGAAGAAATAAGCAGTGTGATGTCTTGGAAATAATACAGGACTTGAAGAAAAGTGTCAGGGCCCCTCCCTGGGATGATCTGCTGACGGCTGGACATGTCTGTCATCTTGAGCAAAACACTCATCTTGTTGAGGCCTCAATTTCCTCTTGCAGAATGAGGGGTTTAAAGCAAATAATCTCTAAGTTTCTTTCTGGCTCTAAAAGGAAGTAATTTGCCTTTGGAAGGCACTGTTTCTACACTGAGGATGAATACTCCGCATTCCAACTCTTCAGAACAAACACCACATCGTCCTGGAGTAATAAAATAGCGAAGCCTGGTCATCCTTCTTAGTGATGGCCTAGTCATCCTCCTTAGCTTAGAGCTCACTTTAGCCTTCCCTGGAGTCTGCGCTTCATACCATGGGCACATGTCACAGTGTGCGATTACAAATTGATTTGTGTGGTTAGATCGTAAATTCCAAGAAGGTAGCGACCTTGTCTTTGTGCCCACCACTGAATCCCTACCTAGTACCTTGCACAGAACTCGGTATGGGGAAGGTGCTCAGAAGCATTCGTTGACCAAATAGCTCCTAAAAGAGGCTGACTGCTTCCAGGTTTTCAGTACTGGATGATTTAGAGCTAATATTTCTTTCTGCCTTTCAGAAGGAAAAGTCAGGTAATAAGTCTGCTGTAAGAAGGACATAATTTACTTATTTTGTCTTAGCTCCTAGGATGCTAGAGAAGCCATTGATGAGGCTGCCTCCTCCAGTGTATATCTTGGAGCTCCACCCCTCTTTTCCTAAGTGTTACTTGAGTCCTAGGCAGAGGCCTGACTCTGGCGGTCCAAACAGACCCAATTTGGCCACCTGCCCCTTTGAGAAGCCAATCGGAGAGGCAAGTAGTGATCAAGTAGGAAAGGAATTTCTTCAGTATGGCCATACTGGGAACCCGCATCCTAAACCTTGTTCTCAGAGTTCTGGCAAGAACTTCAGGATTATATAGTTAGTTTAGGGCAGGGGGCAAGAGGTAAGCATGGCTGAGCAGTCTTGATCACTGTGGTCCGGTTGATCATGACCACATGATCTGTGGTTATGGTCTGTGGTCTGTGAGGTCCTGCTGGCTCCCAGGAACTCATTATTGCTTGAGGGAGCCAAGAGATGTCAGTTCCTGACAAGAGATGATCGCTCCTGTTTAGGGGTAGCCTAGGTCCTGTCATAGGATTTAAGCCTGCTGGGCTCTCGCTGTTCCTGGAGTTTTTGTTTTGTTTTGTTTTTGCAGTACTGGGGATGGAACCCAGGGGCATTCTACCTCCGAGCTACACCCCCAGCCCTATTTTTTATTCTTTATTTTGAAACAGGGTCTCACTAAGTTGCGGAGGGCCTCACTAAGTAGCTGAGGCTGGCCGCGAACCTGGATCCTCCGGTCTCAGCCTCCCAAGTACTGGGATTACCTGGAGTTTGAGATGAGGTGCAAGAACTCATAGACAGCACAAGCCAAGGAGCAAAGTGGACTCATTTAGAACAACGACTGGGGCCTCCTTCAGGGGGGAGCAAAGGGCAATTTCAAAGAAGCCCCCATCGTGTCATCTCTTAGAAACAACTACTGAAGATGACACTATGAACATTTCCATCAGTGCAACTATATCTGATTTAAATCTTGTATGTCAGAAAGTATTACGCTGAGGCTTGCTGATTAAAGAGAAGGGACGGGTACGCTAATCCTTTGGTGTGTGGTGTTCTTGGCTAGAACTAGCAGCAGAAGGCCGCCAGTCCCCTCTACTGATGCTCTAATGACAGGCCCACCCAACCTCCTACATTTTATGGATGGCCATGCCTTTCATTCTGGAATGTGTCGCTGGCGGCAGCCAAAGCTCCTTGGGTAACTGGGGGAGGTGGGTAAGTGAATCGTCCACTGCCTCTTTCTGCAGTTTATCCCCTGGGCTGTAAGTGTCTGCTGCCCTGGAGGGATGGAGGCTGCGGCACACAGTGGCTGAGGCTGCTAGGCAGCCCCACGGTGATGACGGTGGCTTGTTGGCAGGGACAGTTCAGTCTAGGACCACACGGAAGGCAGACATGCTGACTACAGCATCCAGCATAGAAAATGAGATTTTCTGCCCGTGTTTGGTGGGCTAGGAGGAGAGGAGTCAGGGAGGGGGTGTCCGGGAGAGCGCCAAGCTGGGCTGTTGATGAGAGTGTGGGAAGACAGGAGGGGAGGGAAAAACAAGAGGAGGCACTTTGCCAACTCAGAGGCAATTGGACTGATCCTCCCCTCCCTCTTCTGCTTAAGCGAGAAATCCTGCTGGGTGGGGTGGGAGTGGGGCCAAAAAAGGGGTGATTGTGCCGGGTGAGCACGGATGGTCAGAGCTGGCAGGGATGGGCCTGCCGGTTGGCATCAGAGCCACGCGAGGAAGGAGAAATTAAGAGACGTGAGATGAGGAGCAACAGGAAGAAAGGACAGGAAAAGAACGCCTCAAGAAAAAAATGTTCCATCAGGAGAAGGAGAGAAGAAAGGAGAATAGAAGAAAGCATGTCAGACAGAGAGGGGAGAACCAGGTTTCTGTGCTGCAGAGCTGGCCTTCCCGCAGAGTGTCAGAATAAACAATGCTCATGTAAAATGAGTGATGAGCAACTGCATAAGACAGAAGAAAGCAAACTTACTGCTCCTATGTGTTCCTGGTGGGCGGTAATTTCCAGGGGAATACAGTTTTCCCAAACAGCAAACCATGGAAAAGGTGTAAGCTATTATTTTTATAAACATTGCTTTTCAGGTTAAAAACAGAATAAACAAAATGCTATCCAACACAGAATAACCACATACTACTTGTGTGTGTGTGTGTGTGTGTGTGTGTGTGTGTGTGCGTGTGCGCGCGCAGGAGCGCAGTACAAGGGATTCAATCTAGGGGAGTTCTACCTCTGAGCTATATACCCAGCCCTATTTTATTTTTTAATTTTGCTGAGGGCCTTGCTAATTTGCTTAGGCTGGACTGGAACCTGTGATCTTCCTGTCTCAGCCTCTCAAGTACTGGATTATAGGCGTGCCCCCGCACTATATACTACTTGTAAATATTAGATATTTCCTATTTCTTAAAATAGAATGTAGAGCATGAGAATCCAAGAATGCCCCTCTAATAAAATATAAAGTTCTTTTTTACCAAAAACTTAGAGAAGGAAAAATTACAAAGGTTGATGTTGTAAATTCTGTTTTGAAGGGATGGAACTTTTAGAACTTTTTGATGCCCTTTTCTGGAGGTTTGTGAAGAGCTAAAATGTCATCAAGTGGATGGTGCCATTTCTGTGACAATCCAACAGGCTATGTGTGGATCAGGGACTGGAATCCCACTAGCTTCAATCTCAGAGAGGCTGAGGCATGTTTAGGTTTAGGTACCTACAGGACAGATTTGGCAAGTTAGATTAATTACAAATAAAAGACCCCAAATCTTCCCCTTCCAAATTCTGAACCTAGCCTTGCAGAGGCCTTGGGAGCTCTATTCTTCCTCCTGAAAGTTTGCCACCACCACCTGAACAAGCCTGGGCTGGCCTGCTGGAATACACGAGGCCACACAGAGGACAGGCCGTTTCAGACCAGTCTATAATCAGCTAATCCCGAAACATGGAAAAGAATCCAGTTGAGACCAGCAGGGCGGCCTCCTCAATGCATAGCTGAGGGGGGGGGGTGCATGATTGAGGACAGCTGGGACCAATGAGCTGCACAGTTAATCTGCAGACTCATGCACAATAATAAACATTTATTATTTTAAACCATTTTGGGTATCATTTGTTACACAGCAACAGATCGCTGATACAGTGACACACCAACCAGAGACTCACCTGTGCATTCATATTGTAGACCTTTCCCATAGTAGCCTTTTTCACAGATGCATTCAAATTGCCCTGTGTGTGTCCCACATTTACAGCTCGCCATTCGGTCACAGCAGTCTTTGCCGGCTTCACAGAGATACGAGCAGTGAGACATCTCCTCTTGAATAAAACTCCCAGAAGGTAGATCTACCATTAACATACAACAGAGGGCAAGTAAACAAGAAATGATTAACAGTCCAGTGTTACATTCTCTAGTCATTAAAATTTAAGAGCAAGCCGGAGAAACTATCTTTTCTTCTCCGTCTAATTTCTCACTAGTCCCGACTCCCACCCAAATATGAATGTGTGTTATTTGCACTACCACACTCTGGGGATTTGTTTCAGCCAGTGAAGTTATTTCAGTCTGGGACCTCATCATGAGTTCTCAAGGCCATGCAGGGTCAGGCAGAAATTGAGTACTTGAGAGAGGAATCTCCAGATGCAGCAGGAAGCTACACAGTCGGTCCTTCAGGTCATTCCCCTGGCTTCCACGCCAGCCCTGCTCCACTGCCTCTGTACGAGGTCAGGCAGCAGTAACCAGACTTCCAAATTCCTTGCTCAAGTTGGAAATAGAACTGCAGTCCTGACTGCTGCCTACGGGCATCCATTGTGAACTGCTGACTTCAGATTAAATACCGTCACTTCTGCAGTTATTCAACTAAAAACATAAAGAGCACGGCCACATGAGTTAAATAATAAAACCAGGATCTGGTCTATGTCTCAATTGTAAATTCATTAGCACATGTTATGTAAACAGAGACCATTCTGATTATGTGAGCTGCTCTCTGAAGTGGAGCATGCTGGGAATTCAATAATTCAGGCAGAGCTGTTTAAAAAGTGACTGGATAGGACAGGATACGGTTGAATGTGACTGGTCCACAATGGACGGCCTGGAATGGGGTGAGCGATAGTCAAGGGAGTTCTAATATCTTAGCCTGAATTTCAGTGCCTCATCCACGGTGTTAGGTCCAGTTATAGGGATGGGACTATAGTAGGGACTCAGATGGTTAAGGGTCAGCAAGACACATGAACTGCAGCTGAATCCCCGGGAAGGAGACTGATGGTGACCTCAATTATGGAACATGTGTTACCATGCATTACAACCTTCAATACCAAATGGGAAAAAAGTCAAGGGAAGACTTCAACCCCAAGGGAAAGAGACAAGGACAATCAGGCAATCTATTAAAGCTCCACCCAATATACTCTGGTGTGGGTGAAAGGTCTGCAACAGGGTCCCCTGGGACTTAGCCCTGAGACACTGGGCCACAGGTTTATTTGGCAGTTGAACAACTTATGGAGCAAGAAAAACCTAAGTGTCAAGACTGGGAGAAGGATAAGAGGAACAATTATATCTAAGAGAAAACTATTACTTTGTTACTTATGTCTATTAGGAATGGCCAGAAACATGGATGGTCTTGAGATGAAAAATGGATCCATCTAAATTGAAAGTAGCTTTAGAGGTTATAGAAGCAAGGGCTCGTTTCCCTTACATA
Organism: Glis glis; assembly: GCA_004027185.1. Lineage (NCBI taxonomy): Eukaryota > Metazoa > Chordata > Mammalia > Rodentia > Gliridae > Glis > Glis glis. Next base: position 30,153 of record PVJS01011258.1, on the reverse strand, counting down.
GAGAGAGGCTCATTTCCTAATGATCTAATCATGTCTTTCCAGTAAAAAAAAAAAAAAAAAAACCAGGGTTCCTCCTGACCAATTTGGAAATTCTACAAAAGTATTACACATTCATTTTAGTTTAATGTAATAAATGCAGTACCCTCCAAAACTGCTGCACGATAGTATCCAAACCCCTTTCCTTGAAGGCTCTTAGTTTCTGGTCAACTCACATTGGTGCAGGTGGCACCAGTCTTAGAAGACAGAGGAGTGGGAGGACTGGAAATTCATCCTCTACAACACTCATAACTAACAACACCTACAACCTCATGATCTCATCCTGTAACACCCACTATGACCAACTGCAGCCTCCTGGTTTCCCCTCTTAACACCTCACTTTCCATGCAGAAAAGGAGAAAAAAGGTAGTCACAGTCATTGAATTTCTACCATATGCTAGATAGGCCATTACTGAGTGAATTTTAAATATTTAATTTTCCTGAAAAACACTATGTGCTACATGTTATGAGGCTCTCCATTTTGAAAGGAGAGAAAATGGAAGCTCCTAAGTTGTTAAAGAATAAAATTGCCTAAAATAATGAATTATTTATTAGTATTAACATTTAATAAGAGCTAATACATAGTAATAATGGAGACTTATTGAGGCCTTAGTATAAGCCATCAGTAACTTTCTAATCACTTCATAAGTATTAATGCATTTAATTCTTAAAACAAGCCAATGAAGTATGTGTATTTTCATTGCCCATATTCTATTAATAAGAACCTAAGGAGTGTAGAAGATAGTTTGTCAAAAAACACTTAGCTAGTAGGTGACAAAACTGGGATTCAAATCTAGATAGTCTAGATTTTTAAGGCTTAGCCCTTAAAAAACTAGACATCATTAAGCTGTAGTCCAGAATTTAAGTCAAAACTCCTTTACTACCCAAACCTATTTTTTGCAGCTTCTAAGCCCTGCCTTGTGTGTGTGTGTGTGTGTGTGTGTGTGTGTGTGTGTGTGTGTTACTGGGGTGTGAACCCAGGGGCATTCTACCTCCAAGCTACACCCCCAGACCTATTTTAGTTTTGGAAACAGGGTCTCATTACATTGCTGAGAGCCTCACTAAGTTGCTGAAGCTGGTTTCAATCCTCAATCTCCTGTCTCAGCCTCCCAAGTACTGGGATTACAGGCATGCACCACCATGCCTGGCTGTCACTATGATTTTTTTCCAATTATTTTTGCAAGCATCCTCTCTCAGAGAGCTAAACGTTTTCTGTAATCACAGCTACAGTCTGATAGCCCACTCTAAACTCTTCTCTTGGGACCATAGTAGGGCTAACCTGCTTATTATGAATGCCACTAGTTGGTTGGAATCTTGTGTTGCCATGATTTCCCCTCCAACTGGACCTTTCACATGGACACCTGCAAGGATCCAGCCTAATCTGCCACATCGCTAGACTTCCTATCATCTCTTCACAGTCTGCATTCTCTTCTCCTGGCTCATCAAGACATTTGCCCATATTATGACAGGAACATGCATTTAAATTAGGCATATAAACATCCTTATAAAATGGTGTAAAAAGCTGGGTGTGGTGGCACACGCCTGTAATCCTAGTACATGGGAGCTGAGACAGGAGGATTGCAGGTTCGATGACAGCCTCAGCAATTCAGTGAGACACTGAGCAACCTAGTGAGACCTTGTTTCAAAACAAAACAAAACAAAACAATAAAAGAAAATAATAAAATAAAATGGGTTGGGGGTATTGGATGGAGGTAGAATGTCTCTAGGTTCAATCCCAACGCCAAAAAAAAAAAAATGGTGATAAAAGAACTCTAATGAAGGCATTTGCTGATTTTCTTTCCTCTTAAGATTGATGCTCTTAAGTTTTTGTAAAAACACATTTATCTTCAAATTGTCAGGGCAGGAAGTATGTGTAGAGTATTTACTGTCCCGGTATCTTCATGTGTATTTCTGGAAACATTCTGCTGAGATTCCCTGTGCAAGTCTCTGAATGTTTACTTCATCCGTCCAGATAACTGTAAATGAGGTCTAACCCAAGGCTTCCCACTCTGTGTGTGGCCTCAAAACACACCTCCGTTCATTCCACTGATTCTAATGGTTCTAGGTGGAAGCATATGGATATTCTGATGAAAATACATCACCGCTGTTGAAAAACAAAACACATTCTCTTGCTGCAAGTTCAGAATGTCATCTGTATGAAGTGCAGCAGATCTCAGGACAGCTAAAGCACACCTGGGCCTTGTGTTCAGTGAAGACCACGAGAGGGTTTGCTGTCACCTTTGCTGGGTTTCAGGCAGAAAGAGAGAAGGATGCCCCACTGAAAGGCACCTTGGTCATGCCGTTAGGTTCCATTACCTTCATGCAGTGCCCGGCGAGCTAAAGCCTCAAATTCTTCAAAACTGTGCAGCAGGTAGCAATGCTCCTCTTTTGGGGTGGAAGCCATGTCATTCAGTTCCCGGATGTTCCCTTGCCATATGCCAAATGTGAAGATCTCCACTCCAAAATCTCTCAGCGATGCTGCAATTGGTCTGGGATCTCCCCCATTGGAATAGCCATCAGTAATGAGAAATATAACTTTGGTTGAGTTTTCTCTAGAATGACGAAGAATTTGCTGGAAAGACACAGGAAAGTTGTAAGTCTGAGATTGTACTGTGTTGCCTCCCCTGTGCTTCCCTTCTAATGTCAAGTTGTACTTGGAAAGATCATGAAGCTTGAACCCAGTGTAGTGGCTCACACCTGGCATCCCAGCACTTGGAAGGCTGAGACAGGAGGATGGCAGGTTCAAGGCCAGCCTCAGCAACTTAGCGAGCCCCTGTTTCAAAATAAAAATAAAGAAGATCTGGAGGTGTAGCTCAGCGGTAGAATGCCTCTGGGTTCAACCTCTAGTATCAAAAAAAAAAAAAAGAAAAGAAAAGAAAGAAAGATCTTGGAGATCATTAGCACTTCCCAGGAATGAAAACACTGCTCAGTGAGAGTAAAACAGAAATCGGCACAGACAAGAACCTACACTTGTCCTCTCACAGAAACTTCTGCAAACCTCAAAAACATTTGTAACGTATCATCAACACCATCGCCCCATCTATGGAGCTTACTAATGAACAAGATTTATGGAATACATTTCTAAATTAATATCATCACCTGTTGCTCAGCTATCTTTTATTGATTCTCAGGCTCTCAAAATATGAACCAAACCCGAACCTTATGTATCTACTTCCAAGCATCTCTCTGTATTTCTCTTTCTCTCTCTAAACAACCACATGACCAAACAGGAAGAAAATGTGATAGAACGTGTCCTGTCTAGGGTTAAGAAGAGCTGACTTGCTTCCTATATTTGTTTTTCCACAACTCCTTCAAAACTGTCGAATGGATTTAACACTTCATCCCTTCTGGACCACCCAGTATTAGCAGCAAATCAGCTGATTTTGGCGGTATCCTCAATTCATGAGAAAACATTGATTCGCTAAACCTGACACTGGGCTTTATTATTTTAGGACAAGTGAATTCTGTTTTACAATGCTATACGCTATTCCTTCTCAACAGATGGAAGAAAAAAATGAAACTTTTAAAATAGGCATTCTGTTTATTGCCACTGATGTCTTGTAACTTCAAACCATGAAGGCTCAGGAGCTCCGGCGGTGAATCTGGCATCCTCCCTCGATTTGCGGCTCTTGCTCCTCATTAGAATTGGGAAAGAAAGGGGAAGAAGTATCAGGGTGTATCTTCTGGCAAGTGCTTAGGAGTGATTCGTGTTTACTAGGCAGTAATTTGAGAAACGCGACGAGTGTTCCAGAACATAAGCAGGAAGAACAACAATTATATCCTATGTCTTATTGAAATTAAGAGGAAATATTATGATTAAAAAAGTGTGATTCAGTTCACATGAGGGAGTAGACTCACTCTAAGATTCAGATTCTCTCAAATCATATGCAATGCACATCTGTAGAAAGCAAGCTCTGTTAGGATACACTCAATGGATAATGATGATGATAATTTAATAGATCTCACCTACATTTTGTTAGTGTTTGTAAGCTAAAGGGAAAGCTGCTGAGCCTGAATTTTAAAAGTAAGTAAATCAACCTGAAAATGACTCTAGAAAACATTCAGAAAGCCAGCAGTTTGACAAGAGCTATTTAAGGATACTTCATCCTACTCCTTCTCAAACACCAAGTAGCATAAGGGAAAACAGCACAGAAGGGAACAGACAGAGGGCAGTTTGCATGACAGAATAAACATGCAAGATGTGGACAGAGACCTTCCCCCAGGAGCCCAGTCAACAATTTCTAAAATCTTGGTTTTAATTTTTTTTCTTTTTTTCCCTTTTTTTTGTGGTACAGGGGCATTCTACCTCTGAGCTACATCCCCAGCCCTTTTTATTTTTTGCTTTTAAACAGGGTCTCATTAGGTTGCTAAGGGTCTCGCTAAATTGCTGAGGCTGGTCTCAAGCTTGCCATTGTCCTGTCTCAGCCTCCCAAGGACTGGGAATGACAGGAATGTACCACCACCTCCCTGATTTGGCTTTTAATATTTAAAAAGTTTCCCTCTGGATGCAGGACAAGAAGAAGGGGATGAATGCTTGGTAAGTGTGAGATTTCCCCACCTTCCAGATAAGAAAAGAATCTCTTAAGGAGAGGAAGGGGTGGGGGAAAGTTAGGGAATAAGACCTGTTAGATGTTGCTGTGAGGCCCTGAAGTCTCCCCCAATCTCTCCAATCCCCCAACTCATTCACAGAAGAAGAGATGATTGATAAGAATCCCTTTAGGTATAGGGATTCATAGATCCTCTTTTCAATTTGGATATTTGGGATGGTGGCAATCCCATGGTGCCCTTAATCATGTTGACATGGGACAATAGAACATAAGTATACGGGTGTGACAGGACAGAGGCTCTGATGAGCCTTCTCTATTCCTGAAGAGGTGTAGGAGAGACAGAGTCAATGCAATATTAAGACCCCGGAAGGAGTCTTACAATAGCACGGGCATGACCATGGGTGACACCACAGATCATGTGAGCCAAAGAGAGATGTATTTCTCTCGGGTAACATCAATATGAAGAGGCTCTATGAGCCACAGCATCGGGGTCTACAAAACTACCCGATGGATATGCCAATGACCGATGACGACCATTACTGGGATCGTTGTGCATCTCAGAGGATGGAAGTGCAGAGCGTGTCAGAGCTGAGAGGTAAACAAGCCCCAGGCAGCTCTGCATACACTCCAGGGCTTGGACTATAGGGAGGAAAGGTAGAGTAAAAATTCCTGAATGGGACTCAGTATTCAAAACTGGAATGCTTGAGAAACTTCCGATTTTGAGTTTTCTTAGAAACATCTACATAGAGTTATTTGCCATCAAGTGGGTTGGGGTTTCTAAATGTAATTTAGCTGGGCGTGGTGGCACACGCTTGTAATCCCAGTACTTTGGGAAGCGGAGACCGGAGGATCCGGGTTCGTGGCTAGCCTCAGCTCTCTCTCTCTCTCTCTCTCTCTCTCTCTCTCTCTCTCTTCCTGTCTCTCTCTCTGTGTCTCTCCCTACTTAGTGAGGCCCTCCGCAACTTTGTGAGACCCGGTTTCAAAATAAAGTATAAAAAATAGGGCTGGGGGCGTAGCACGGAGGTAGAACGCCCCTGCGTTCAATCCCCGGTACCGCAAATAAATAAATAAATAAATAAATAAATAAATAAATGTAATTTACATTAGGAAAATAGAGAATTTTTTAAAAAAAATTCTTAACCAGTGGATGGTGGAATATTTTATTTCTTACACATGCAGTTTCTCTTCCTGATGGAACCTTGTGATATCTTGGAAAGCAAGGAGAGGATGTTTTTGGAACTCTGCCATCCCTACATATTTAAAGGGAGAGGCAAGGGCTCGAGATGAAGGCCAGGGAAGGGAGGGAAAGAGGTCATTTTATCTAACTCCTCTGTAACTCAGCTCAAAGACATTGAGAGGTCACAGACCCAGAATTTCAAGGGCAAAACTAGCCTGGCCTTCTCTCCAAGTGTAACTTCCTTGAAGGCAGGTATTTTTATCTATTTTTTCAATTCCTCAATATCCAGAGTGTAGAGCAAACAAAACATAATAAATACCTGTCAATAAAGAGCGGTCCATGCTGCAGTGGTTCTTCTAGCTGCTCAGGCAAAAGCCCTGGAGTCATCCTATCTCCTGGGTCTTCCTGTATTTTGCTTCAGAAAATTTCCCCACCATAATCTTACTAAGGTATTCTCATGTACATCACACTGATATTTTTATATTTAAACAATCCTTAAATCCAGCCGGGTGTGGTGCACCTCTATAATCCCAGTACTTGGGAGGCCAAGCCAGGAGGATCACAGGTTTGAAGCCAGTCTCAGCAACTTAGCAAGGCCCTTCACAAGTTAGGGTTAGGGTTAGGGCCAGTGAGTTAGTAAGTTAGTGAGACCCTGTTTCAAAATAAAAAATAAAATAGGGCTGGGGGTGTAGCTCAGAGGTAGAACATCCTGGATTCAATCCCTAGTACCACACACACAAAAAAATTTTCTTAAATCCACAGTCCGCCTACCCTTTGGTGGGAGGTAGAGACTATATTTATTATTATTCAACTGGATAAGCAACTCCCAAAATCATTTACAGATCTATCCATTCTTTCTTTGGTACTAGTCTCTCCATTCTATTTTCTTGATCAACTTGTCTGTTCTGGGCCACTACTACATCGTTTCAGGTACTACAACTTTGTAGTATTTTTTTAAGCATGTGGTAAGGAAAATTTATCACTTTTCTCTTTTAAAATGTTTGAGCTTAACTTAAAATTTTTATTTTCCAATTGAGCTTAAGATTCAATTTATGAAATTACTCATTAAAATTTTCCTGTGTAACCTTTGAATTAGTAATCCCATTTCCAGGAATCTATCCTGAAAATAAATTGGTACATACACACACACACACACACACACACACACACACACACACGACAGGATTAAGGACTCAGTAGAAAGGCGCATAGGAGCATCTCTAAGCCCTGACTGTAGTCTCCAAATATTACTGCAGCCAGGAATTCTCAAAGAAATGGTAGATTTCAGGTCCAAGCAAGAAATAAACAACATGATCATGGGCATCCTCCCATGACAGAGAACAAAGAAGCTGTTAAAGGACTTATCACGTGTGAGCCAAAGAGAACCAGAAACCAGCTAGAAGACACTCCTTCTGGCCAAAGGGCAAGGTATCAACAAAGATAATAATTTGCATTTAAATGTATTAAGTATAATGTATATACATATGTGAGTGTGTGTGTGTGTGTGTGTGTTTACATTTTTAGTTAGTGTACATTCCAGGGGGAAAATCCTATTAGTATAAACAATAATTGGAATGGACCGAAATACACACACTCGTGCACATACATATTTGTTTTCATTAAGTAGCACATCTGGGGAAAATTCCAATTATATGAATGACATGAAGTAAGACATTACTTATCTTTAAAAGTATACTTTTCCATGTTCAAAGGGTAAGTCCTAGTTGTGCAAGTTGTGCGTACAGCACCCTTGCTCTGGACTAGTATACTTTTCCATGTTCAAAGGGTAAGTCCTAGTTGTGCAAGTTGTGCGTACAGCACCCTTGCTCTGGACTAAACAATACATTCTCTTTCTTTCCAATCCTTCCACTCTGAAGTCATAATCCCACCTCCATGGACGCTCTGCTCTGCTTATGCTTATTTTGAATTCTGTCTCTTCTGCAAGGCCATGGAAGTTAGCTGTAAGCAAGACACTTAAAAAGTGAGAATAATAATGTAAAGGAGGAGAATTTTCTTTCTTAGCATAGTATTCTTTGTTTGTTTGTGAAGTACTGGGGATTGAATCTAGGACCTTGTGCATGCTAGGTGAGCACTATACCATTGAGCTACATCCTCAGACCTTGTTTTTTAAAAGAAAAAAAATGTTTTGAGACAGGCTCTCACTAAGTTGCCTAGGCTGGCCTCAACCTTGAAACCCTCCTGTCTCAGCCTCCTATGTCACTGGGGGTATCATTATGGCATTCTTGATAGTGTCTGGTCAAGAATACGTGCTCACAAGTATTTATTCAATGAATACGTTGATGGAGTGGATGAACTGTAGGATACTCTGGAGAGAGTTATTTAAGTGAATTGGTTTTGAGAGAGTAGCAGGAATGTATGTGTTGCACATGAGTGCTATGTTTTATGCAGTTTTGTACAGAAAAGATCAAGTTTTCTTTTCATGCCTTTATTGTATTTCTGAAACAAATGCTCACTAGTAGTCTTAGCTCATGTCAATAACATTCTTTAACCTCCAGGCTAGGATTTAGCAGAGATTTCTTGCTGTACTCCTTACTATCCACAGAACACTTCTAAGCTGTGATTCTATTTTCTGTCTTGCAGAGAACTAGTGATTATTTACAGGAACCATTAGCTCTGTTGGCAAGACAATGTATTAACCTTAAAATAGAAGAATCATGGCAGGACTAGTAGTCCAAGCAAAGAATTACACAAGATCTGGGTTTGGAATGCACTTTTGAGAGAGAGGAGAGGTGGAGGATTTATTGAAAATAATTTACAGTCCCCCCCACACACACACTTTTGTGCTTCATCATGCTTGAGTAAAAACATAATTCAATAAAAGCATTTTTTACATATTCAAACCTAAGAAGTAAATAGATCTGTGGTGATGTTTGTGGAATGTGGTGGAAGCTTGGCACTTCTCTTTCAGTGTTCCTGACATAGTTTGCATCAGCTGCTAACCTTAGTGAGGCAGTTCAGAAACAGATTTTTTTTTTTTTGGTCCAGAATATTGAATGAGGCAAACCATTTGATGCCAAAGAAAAACTCGACATGGACTTTGGATGACAAAAGGTTATCACCATCTGTATTGTATCAAGCCTCTGATTAGCTTGTATAAATATCTGGCCCTGAGCAAGCCTCCTGTGTCCAGCAGCAGTCATTAGAATGATAAAAATGCAGGATTGTGTAACATGGCTTCTAACAACCGAGATCCATCACCATTACACAAGACGGCACCTCCAGCCGCAGCCAGGCCACGAGGGACTGTTTTGAAAAATGGTCTTGAAAGAAAAAAAGAGAGGTCACACCAAATCTGGAATGGGGACAATATTTGCTCTTGGGCTCCATTAATTAATCTACATGCTGGTATAATATTAACTGCAACATGGTCTTAGCTGCAATTGCCTATTGTAACCAACCTTGACGAAGGATGCTAACTACAGAGGGTAATTAGTTATCCTTTAAAGACTAATACTGTGAATTAGTAGCCACTGGGACTATATGAGAGTTACTCTCCACCAAGGAGCAGAAAATTAGTAAATTACGTCAGTGTTTCAACTTATTTTCCACATATATTTTTTTTTCTTGGTACGAAAAAATAAGACCAAACAAGGTGCCATAAGTTACTTATAATATTTTCCTCATCCTTCACATTCTAAAATTCTACTAATCTTTATTCTTTAGTTAATATTTTCAATTTGAGTACTTTGATATTCTTCAGTTAAAGATATTCACTGTTTCATGTTTTTGATTGTTACTTATGGAAAGAGAAGTTATTCTGTTGGTTTGTCCTTTTCTGGATTTTATATATTGTGTTCTTTTTCTTCGCCCATTTTTATCACATCCTACTTCTTTCTGAATCTGGTAGGAATATCACAAGCTTCTCTTCCATATCTGCTTTGATTTTATGAAAGTATTTTTTCCCTTCTACTTGTAGGTAAGAATGATTCCTGGTGTTGTGTTTTATTTTCCCTGTTAGAATTTTTTAAATCTTATTCAGTTCTCTATATTCCTTTCAATTTTTCAACTAGTTTTGTTTTAATTTCAGTTTGTAGTTTATCCCCTAATTTCTCATCTCCATTCCAATTTGTTGTTTGTTTGTTTATTTATTTATTCATTCATTAATTTATTTTGGAATTGGGGATGGAACCCAGGGACATTCTACCTCCAAGCTACACCACCAGCCCTTTTTATTTTTTATTCTGGAACGGGGGTCTCCCTGTGTTGCCAAGAACCTCACTAAGTTCTTAGTTGAGGCTGGCCTTGAACCTGATTCTTCTGTCTCAGTCTCCCAAGTACTAGGATCACAGGTGTGTGGCACCATGCCCGGCTTCAGTGCTTTATTTATTCATACTAAGTGCATGTAGCAAATTTTTTTTAGGTATTAGTTCTGTTTTTCATAGTTAATTCTTATATTTTATCAATCTTACATTCTACCCTTATTTTATTTGGCAGAAAATGTTCAAAGAAGCCAAGTGGAGTTGAGTGTTTTTTTTTTCCTCCTTCTCATCCCTGAATGAAGAAGTTTATCCAATCAAAGTGTTTGTAGCACCGGGCGTGGTGGCGCACGCTTGTAATGCCAGCACTTGAGAGGCGAGACTGGAGGATCCAGGTTCATGGCCAGCCTCAGCTAACTGGTGAGGCCCTCCGCAACTTCCTGAGACCCTGTTTCAAAATAAAGGATAGGGCCGGGCGTGGTGGCGCATGCTTGTAATCCCAGTACTTTGGGAGGCGGAGACCGGAGGATCCAGGTTCGCAGCCAACCTCACCTCTCTCTCTCTCTCTCTCTCTCTCTCTCTCTCCCTGTCTCTCTCTCTCTCTCTCTACTTAGTGAGGCCCTCCGCAACTTCGTGAAACCCGGTTTCAAAATAAAGTATAAAAAATAGGGCCGGGGGTGTAGTGCGGAGGTAGAACACCCCTGGGTTCAATCCCTGGTACCGCAAAAAAAAAAAAAAGAAAAAAGAAAAAATAGGGCCAGGGGAGTAGCTCGGAGGTAGAACACCCCTGGGTTCAATCCCCAGTACCGCAAAAAAAAAAAAGTGTTTGTAGCAAACAATAGACAAATAGGTAAAATGAGTGTTGGAGTCTATGATTGCAAAATTTGCTATTTATTATTATTAAAACAAACTGACAACCTACCCAAGTGATCAGAGAAGAGAGTTAAAAATAAGCCATATGTTGTGTTTCAAAGTGAGGGTTCAGATCAGCACTGTCCAGTAAAGTTTCTGTGATGATTGACAGATCTGTTCTGTTCAGTACAGTAGTGCTTTCCCCGTGTGACTATTGAGCATTTGAAATGAGGCTATTGCAAATGAGGAACCAAGTTAATTATTTCATTTCACTCTCCAGTACCACAAAAAAATTATATAAAACAAAGAACAAACTGGAAAATATGTGCATTGTGCTTATCAAATACAGTATTAGTGTCCATAAAATATAAAGAACATTTACAGATTTCTTAATAGAAAGGAAGAAAAAAATAACAGGAACATAGGTGAGTATTTTGACCAAACAAAGCAAACACACACAAAAAAAAAGAGGGAAGAAGGAAGGAAGGAAGAAAGGAAAAAATGTTCAACATCATTAGCAATCAGAGAGATGCAAATCAAAACTACCCTGAGATTTTACCTAACCCCAATTAAAATGGCAATCATTAAAAACACAAACAACAACAAATGCTGGCGAGGATGTGGAGAAGTAGGAACTGTAATACACTATTGGTGGGATTGCAAATTAGTGCAACCACTTTGGAAAACAGTGTGGAGGATCCTCAGAAGAATGGGAATGAACATACCGTATGACCCAGCAATACCACTTCTAGGCATCTACCCAAAAGGACTGAAACCAAACTACCAGACTAATGCATGTGTATCTATGTTTATAGCTGCACAATTCACAATTGCCAAACTTTGGAACCAGCCAAGGTGTCCATCAACAGATGAATGGATTACAAGACTACGGGATATGTACACAATGGAATTTTATGCAGCCATAAAGAAGAACAAATTACATCATTTTCAGGGAAATGGAGGGAACTGGAGAACATTATGCTAAGTGAGATTAGTCAGTCACAGAGTGAAATGTCGGATGTTCTCCCTAATATGTGGAAGCTAGGGAGAACAAAACTTAGAAGGGACTCCAGACAAAGAAGGAGAAAACTTTAGATGAGCAAAGAAGGTGACCTAACTGAGGGAGATGGGAGGGGGGAGGAGGGAAACACACTAAAGCACATGATGCATATACTTAAACTTATCAGAGTCAATCAACTATGCTGAGCACAAAAAGGAGGGAAGGAGGAGGGAATAGGGTGGGATTTGGGATTTGAGGGAGGACTAAATGAGCAATGTGTGCATGCATGCTTCTGATACCCTGACCTTATCAAAATGTATAATTAACAATGCACCAATAAATGAATATATTAAAAAAAGAAAATAAGAAAAATGTTTGACTTCATTAATGCCAAAATAATGTAAGTTAAATAACAGTAACACTATTTTTTGACTTCTCAAGTGTCCAAGGTTTTGTGAAAATTTTCAAAATTGTAGAATATGTGAGGAATGTCATATGAATCCAGAACTTTGAGTCTGACCTACAGACATTAATATCCCCTAAATCTACACCAAATCAAACTCAAACTCCCCACGTGAAGTTCCAGAGGCCCAGTGGACATCTCTGCCTGGCTGCGCTATAAGGCCTCTCAACCTCAACACGTGTTTTTCCATGCACAGATTAAGGGTCCCCTCCACCTGTTTTGAAGTTGTATCAAATGTGGCACCATAATCCACCCATCTTCCAAATCAAAAATCGTGGAGTGGTGCCTTTGTTCTAACTTAGCACATTTAGTAACCATCCAGACCTATCCATTTCACCTCCAAGTTATCCAACTACCTCACAGTCTTACTGCCCCAGCCTTGGCTCAGGTACCTGTCTGGAGTCTTGAAAAACAAGAGTTGTTTTAAATATCTCTAGAAGAGAAGGTGCTGTTCATTGAAATTCATTTTCTGACCTGCCATCAAAGTTATTTTTCTGAAATACTGACATGACCATGATTTTAAACTTATTACAATCTTTTTCATCTGTCTACAAAATGAAATCTAAACTTTTTTCTATGTCCTTTTACTCTCTAGTCCTACGTAATACTTACAGACATATCCCCTTTCACACCTACCTGCTTCTACTTCCCCAACCCACCTTTCACTCCCTTCTAGCTACACAGGTCTACATGGAGGTTTTGAAAACTACCATGCTTTTTTGATGTTTTCTGTGCCTGGAAAATGTTAACAACTCTTTCTCATTTTTCAATATGCCCACCTCTCCCTTTTAGTAGTTTTTCAGAATTTAGAACAAAGTTCATATTTTCTTTGATACTTTCTCAAATTTTTCCACTGTGCATAAAATAAATCTATCTCAGTGCAGCTTCTCATGTTCCATTGCACTAAACCCACCAGAATTATAGTTAATACTTATATGTCTGGATATATACCAAGCTAGACTGCAAGGTACTCTATGCCAGGGATGGATGTTAACCTTCACTCTATCAATCATCATCATCATCATCATCATCATCATCATCTATAAAAACAGTGAATGAATGAATAAATAAACACCATAATTTTCATTAACTATATGTCAAGCATACTGAATAAACTCTAGGCCAAAATTTGTGGCTACAGTAAATCCTGTTCTGCAACCATGAAATGAAAAGTTTTATAAATATATTTAAACTTATTTCACCAAATCAATATTGAGTCTCTATTATATACCAGCTATTGTACTAGGGATTTCTAATTGTTCTGTTGATGACACGATAGAAACATTACCTAAAAACAAACAAGCGAAAATAAAACAATGTAAGAAGTATAACTGGAAAAGAGTTTTCTGAGGTAACTGAGTTTTCCTAATTATCTTGTCATTTCAAATGAATCATATTTAGTATGTCTCATTTCTTTTAAGTATTTACTTGGGCTTCATAGACTGAGATTCTAGAAAGGAAAAAAAGTGTTGTTTTGAGCAACATTTAGGCTATTTATGACAGTCTAGCCAAATCAGAGAACACCCAGAGGGTCAAAGAAGAACTTAATCTCAGATTTATGGTTAGAGTTCCTCCACCCACATACATGCTTTAGTTGTTAAGCATGGACACAGATCCATTTGAAATGGACCCATAGGGACAGTACGTCAACTTGGAAAATGGTGTGCACAGGAGTTGATGAGTAGCAGACCTAATCCAGACTGTAAAACACAATAGAACAAACACGCAAAGACCAAGCAAATTTCCATTTGTGCCAGCTTCCACCATCCATTCTGTAAACAAGGAAGGAATGCAGAAAATCTGGATAGCAAAAATAAAGTCATCAGAATCCAAAAGAAAATAAGAGGCCAAATGGCATATCTCTCTTAACCAAATTGCTAATTTACTATCAAAGTTAAACTCTTATTAATATTGTTATGAATAACTTTATAATTTCAGCTGGTATATGAAATGTTTATACAATATGACCAACTAGCATATAGCCCCAAAAGTCAAAGATACATTTATTCATGTGCTTCACATCAAGAGGTCAAAGAAGAAAGTAAGGTAATCTCAAATTGTACAAATATCATTTGGCATTTGGGCATCTGTTTATAATTTTATACATAAATTAGAAAAAGAACAGAGAAGTATTATATAATGTGATAATACTGTCATACACTAATGGTCAAAATCATGCTTGAAGTACCCTCATTAAATTCAAGAACATGTCAGGAAGGCACCATCATTCAATGTGGGAATACTAGCCAATGTAATGAGGCAAGAACAGATAAAGTTATAATAAAAATTAATCATATTTCAGCTGAAAGAGAATCACACTGAAAGAGAATATTGAAAGATATTAAGATTTAAGTACACGATTTTTTAACTACAAAATTCTATAGTAAAAAGTGATTGTGGTTATGTCCACATAATAACATATACCTGAAAAATAACTTTAGGATAATTTTCTTATATGGGAAATTTTTTATCATGCAACTTTAAAAATAAAAATTATTGTGAACTTTTTCTACATATTACATATAATTATATATTCACGCACACATATATATGGAAAGAGACAAAAACTAATAGTTATACTTATTTGCGTCCTTTAAAAGGATTCATGTGTATATTTCCCATAATAAGGAAAAGAAGCAAAAATTATTTTTTAGATACTTGCAAATGGTAGTAAAGACTTTACTGGGTTACCTTTGAATGAAAGGTATTCGCTGTTTTAAGATAAAAATTTACATGCATTAACTACACATGGTTGTCTATAAAGATTGGATATCTACTTAATTGGGTTTTTTGTTTTATATTTTTGTTTTTTGTTTTGGTACAGGGAATTGAATCCAGGGGCATTCTACCTCTGGGCTACACCCCCAGCCCTTTTTTTATTTTTTATGTTGAAACAGGGTCTCGCTGAGTTGCTGGGGCTGGTCTCAAACCTGCGATCCTCCTGTCTCAGCCTCCCAAGTCCTGGGATTACAGGCTTGTGCCACCTTGCTGGGCCTACTTAATTGGTTTAAGTGGGAGATTTACTGGAAGCATATAAGAATATCTCTCCCAACCCAAGATCAGAGAGAACAGATGAGTCTCAAGACAGACTGGAACCAGGAACAAGAGGTCAGAAAGAACCATGGTGGCTCTCCCTCCTGCCTTCCACCTGTTTCCTTCTGGGGTCACAAAGTATGTTGTCTCGGCTTCTTTCTGCATATCTTTATTCACTCTTCTAACATTGATGGGATTTCTATGGTTCTCTGTGCAGTCTTAACTATGCATCCTCTAACTACTGGTTAAAGAAAAAAAAAACCTAAAACAACAAAAATCTACTCTCCCAAGCCCCCCGCCTAATCTAAATTACAGGAGGAAGACTACAAGGGATTTATCTCAATGTCTGGATCGGCATCCTCAATCTAAACAGAGAGGGACAACCTCCCTGGGTGGGCCAGAGCCAGAGAAGGAGGGTAGGTGTGGTTCTCAGTGAAAATAATTGTTGACTGATGTGGACTACAAAAGACATGAGCTACAAAGAGAAGAAAGAATTTGATGCTTTGTTTAGACCTCTGCAGTAGAAAAATTGATTCAGAAATTTATGAGGTCAATCTGTCCTTCCAAAAGAGCACCAAATACCAGGAATCAGGGTGTAGAAATTGGTAGAACTCAAGTTTAAGAATATTCTTTAGAAAATAGGAAAATGCTGTTTATGATTCAAATCTTATGAGATATCTTAATAACCATGAAGGAAAAGTTTAGTAGGCATTTAGAATATATGAAAGATGCAGAAAATCTAACCATTATATTGGAAGTATTTGGGCTTCAGCAACAGCCCAACTCCGGAACACTTCAAAGAGCCAAATGCAATTCGGCATGGTGGTGCACCCTGTAATCCCAGTACTTGTGAAGTTGAGACAGGAGGATCCAGGTTCAAGGACAGCATCAGCAACTTAGAAAGACCCTCTTTTAAAACAAAATAAAATAAAAAGGACTGGGAGATAAAGACCCTCTTTTAAAACAAAATAAAATAAAAAGGACTGGGGGTGTAGCTCAGATGAAGAATGACCTTAGGTTCAATCCCCACTACTGCCCCCCCCAAAAAAAAAGCCCAAATGATTTCAGATCAAATCTACTGACACATAGAAGATTCACAGGGGTAGGGAATGGAGTTCATGAACTTGCTGTGTATTTTATTTGTTATACTAAATTTATCAAAACATGTTTAATTTGTGACATTTATTAGCATTCCAAATAAATGACATTTGAAAGTTATATCTTTCTTTTCTTTTTCTTTTTTTGTGTTTGATTGTATGAATAATAACATCAGCCATTATGGAGCAAAGGATTTTATATTTATATCTTTAAAAAGCTGAAATTAAACCTCAAATGATTTAGGGTTGTGTTTTATGCATGAATTGTAAGATTTATTATGAGTTGAGCTTCCCTAATCCAAGAATCCCAAACACAAAACGCTGTGAAATCTGAAACTTTTTGAACATGAATTTGATGCCATGAGTGGAAAAGTCCATAAAATAAAACTTTATTTCATGCACAGAATTATCAAAAATATTGCATAAAATCATCTCTAGGCTATGTGTATAAGGTGCATAAGTTTAGAATTCAGCCCCATCTCATTATGTATATGCAAATATTCCAAAATCTGAAAAAAATGTGAAGTCCCAAACACTTCTGGTCCCAAGCATTTTGGATCAAACTATATATGTATTTAAATTATCTATGTATACTTAAACTATATATGTATTTAAAGTGACTGTAGTGATGCTGACATATATCATCATTCAAAGGTGTGGACTTTTCAAATTATTTTGAGTATAATATAGTCTCTGGTGGATTAAACAATTTGTATAAATAGTTATATCCTTGCTTTTAGAACAATGAGTGTCCTTTAAATATGCATTAGGTATATAAATAAGTCTAGCTTACTATCTATAGTACTTTAATAAAGATTTCTCTAGGCATGATCATAGAGCTGATTGCTATAGCAAGGGATCTTTTCGAAACCTGAAGAGACTACTAAAATAGTCAAAAGGGATTTTAGTTTACTTGTGAAATGGGACAGCATATGAAAAAATGTACAGGAACGTTGAGTATCCCAGATTAAGATAAATTGAATTTAGTTGGAAGACCATGTTTTGTGCTGAAACCTGGCATATAAGTTTATACACTCAAAATAGGGAGAGGGACTTAGGACACCTACAACTAAAAATACTGATTCTTGCTTGAGTCATATTTTTACCTTAATAAAGGGAATGAGCTGGTGCTAAACTTGGATTGGGTAAACCTAAGAATGGAGAAAGCTGGAAAAGTGAGGAAGATGGATATTTTGCAAGTAGGAGATATGCTCTCCTACTGACTCAGTGG
>PVJS01011258.1:0-10000 GCA_004027185.1 Glis glis | reverse complement strand
TGTGTGACCCGTGGGAGTCACACATGCTTGCTTTGCCCAATGCTGACAGCGTAGTGTTCCTCCAAGTCTGCAAGAGCAGACTCCATTGATGCGCCCACCAGACCCCGGACTTCTCATGCCCGCACCCCTTTGTCTGAAGACTCTCTGGGTGCCTGGAGACCACACTGCCTACTTGCAGGGGGATGTGGGAATGAGAGAGAATTAACACCTTCCAGGGAGAAAGCCTGGATAATGACTGACACAAGGTGGTCTATAAACACCTGCCATCCCTCACCCTTCAGCTGTGAAACTTCTAGAAGGGCTTGAATTATGCACCAGCCCCCAGGGTTCCCAGTTCATGTTGTCACTAGCTCCCTTCCTTTCCCCGTCTCACTCCCCCACTCCTATCAGTATTACTCACATCACCTCCCCAATAAGCTGCTTTGTACACACAGATCCTCTTCTGAGACACTTGCTGTGTCTCTACATCGCTTCTCCAGTAAATTAGGCACAGGGGCAAATCAAGGCTGATGCCCAAGTAGATTTCCAATGAGTGTGTTTGAATATGGGTCTCCCCTTTGTCAGCTGATCAGAGGGGGACACACTACAGGAGGGCCAGGAGAGATTTGTCTTTCAGTATAAACACTGCTCTCCCCCAAACCCAAGATCCCCACACTTGTTCTCTGGAGTGAGGTGCTGGGCAGGGGGAAAGAGTTTGTGACTGATTTTGTAGGGTCAGATCTGCACAGTATCCATCAACTCTCAGGGAATACACCCTTCTCGGTTGTTGGTGGCTCTCATTTTTTTTTTTTTTTGGTACTGGAGATTAAACTCAGGGGCATTCTACCTCCAAGCTATACCCCAGCCCAGTTTTATTTCTTATTTGGAAAAAGGGTCTCATTAGGTTGCTGAGAGCCTCCCTAAGTTGCCGAGGTTGGCTTTGAATGTTGGTGGCTCTCATTAATGTGTGTAATATGAGCGGGATGGGGTGGTGCACACCTGTCATCCCAGTACTTGGAAGGCTGAGAGGAGGATCACAGGTTCAAATATAGCCTCAGCAACTTAGGGAGACCCTGTTTTCAAATAAAAAACTAAATAGTGCTGGAGGTGTAGCTCAGAGGCAGAACACCCCTGGGTTCAATTCCCAGCACCACAGAAAAATAAAAAATAAAAATTAATATATGTAGTACTTTAGTGTGAATGGTGGGCCCTTGTGCCAAATCTGGGATAACAGAGAAAATCCCACATAACATCTTTTGCAGATGCTTGCTTAAAATATGGGTTTTACTAACGGAATTATGCTTTTGACAAATAGCCTAAACTTTGGTGTCTTTATTGGCAAAAAAATTCCAACAAGAACTTCCCGAAATCATCACTTTTGGAGTAACATTGAAAATCCAAGCATGCGTCTTTTGAAAGAAAACATGACTAAACAAGAGAGAAATCTTGGCTAGAAACAGCTCTGTGAAAAACACAAATAAGCAAATAAAACTTGCTCCTTTTCCTTCAAAGTCCATTTCAGATTCATCTGGAAAGACAAAGCCTATAAAATAGGACTAAAATTGGTGAAGCCACATTCTAGAGATATGACTACATTGGTGTATGTCAAAACAAGTGAGCCAAGTTGAAAGAGATGCTCGCTGCAAAACACACTATCAAACAACACATTTGAGTGTGCCTGGACTCTCTCCACCAACAACAGCAATAAACAGACTGCCTTTGACTGCAGAGAACAAAAATCACAACAAAAGATGAAGCTTGAGAATTAGAGAAGAAGAATTAGTTGTGGAAAAATGGGTCATTTAGGGCAACTCTTTTATTGACATGGGATAACATTAGATGGTAGAAGACATCTTCGTCCCTGAAAATGGTCTTTGATGAGTATTACCAGGGAGAAGAAGAGAGACTGACATAGCGGTGGGTCACTGCCTCTGTCTATATATGAAAAGCCAAGGAGGGCCACGGTCTTCCCACCTCTCAGCAAGGTGATGGAGTCGGTTACTTCCACAATCTGCAGCCTCGGCACCTACTGTGTTTCATCTTGGCCAATGGTCCCCTCTCTTCAGAGAGCTCGCCAACCAGTGGGACAACTACTGTTAGCTGTTTGCAGGTTTTTGCACGAGTCTGAATTCTCAAGATCTACTGTGAACTAGGAAGGAAGAGAGAACAGCTGGAGTGGGCTATGGGGTCCAAAGGGTGGTAGCCTTCAATCCAGCACAGTTCTCCAACCCTGATAGACTCAATGGCACAGCACTGGACCAAAAGATTGGAATTGTTTCATTTGTTCTAGATAACAAGCTAAAATATCATTTTAGTTTTTAAAGCAGAGCTGCATTAGGAAATAGGATGCAAGGTTCTCATGAAGATTTAAGATAAAGTTGAGATTTACAAGGAATTTTACACTTGAGACCAATCATTTTAGGATTGGTCCTAATTGCTCCTGATGTCCCAAAGGGATATCGCCTTTCAATCACCTTTGCCCAGGTAAGACAGTGATACTTCACTTCTTAATAAGTTATACATGTTCATTACAAGAATTTTTCAAATGCAGAAGAAATGGGATGTGTTTCAATTTGTAAGTAGAAAACCTGTAGATAACTACTGTTAATATTTTGGAATTCTCTGCCATTTTTTCTTTTCTATGAGTGTCTATATTTTTTGAAGTTGGATTAATATGATACAGAGTTTCATATGATGATGGCAAACTCATACACAGAATTCCACCTCATTTCAAATGATATCTGGCCAACTTATCATGTTATTAAATATTCTTTAAAAATACAATTATATGGACTGCAGTACATGCCAGTGTGGATATGTCATTATTCCATAAAACTCTCTTGAATTTGTT
The DNA here is from genome assembly GCA_004027185.1 of Glis glis. Taxonomy (NCBI): domain Eukaryota; kingdom Metazoa; phylum Chordata; class Mammalia; order Rodentia; family Gliridae; genus Glis; species Glis glis. The sequence continues at coordinate 7,170 of PVJS01011258.1, read as the reverse complement.
GGTGTTTGCTGTCTCTAGCATTTGTGTGGAGTGGTGCCTATCAGAATTCCCCTTCTGGTGTGTACCTTCATACTTCCATTTTCCACGCTTCCCTTAGTGGGGAGGGGCTTCCTCAGTTCACATCCTCTTTGTCCTTTGGCTGCCCAGAAGGAGCCTAAATTTTACATCAGTGGCCCCCAGGTGGGTGGCTTTCCAGTGCTCAGCACTGCCTGCTCCGGGGGAAGCAAGTCAGTCTAATTTAGAGATTCAGTATTAAGACACTGTGCACCTAAGCCACATTCTCCATTATCTGGTGATGAGGGGACACTGTATTTTTCTGTCTGTCTTTTCTGTTGTCTTATATAACTCAACTGGTTTAGAACTCAGGAGAGGCAAAGAAAGGGGTCATTCACTCGGCCCTACCAAGTCACACCCATATTGTTTCTAAACTTTTCCTATTCCAAGTAATACTGGTATGGACATCCCTTTAGAGGGATCTTTGCATCTTGGAATATCTCATATGTTCTTATGAGAAATCCCTTGGTTGGTAAATATTTAAGTTTAAGATGTAGACATTGAATACAAACATACTGAACATTTAGCACATTACTCTGGAAGCATGCTGCCAATTCTTTAAATACACAGGGAAATTGTGAATGCTTCATGTCTAGAGAAAAGATCTTATTAAAAGGAAGATCTTAGGCACAAATAAGGAGGGGAAAATAAGGAGATGAAAGGTCTACCTTGTTGAGGGACCTTTCCTCTGATATATGTAGGGGAGTAAGGACAAATGCAGGTACACAAAGGCTTATATATGGAATTATGAAAATCCGAGTTCATTTCTGGTAAGAGTAAAAGTATATGAATTTTAACCACATACAGATACATTCATTTTAAATAAACATATTTTGTATTAGCAGCCAGTATGTCCTATACCCAGATACTGCAGAGAATAACAAAACTAGAAAATAAAATATATAATATGCTAGGTTAAGAAGAAATTGGAATTTGGATTTGAGAATTATTGGCTTACTCTCTTCAAATTAAGAATTTTGATGCCTTTTTTTTTGGCCTGGGCAATATACATGAGGCCTGCATCTAATTTTGTACTGAGGATTCATTCATTCATTTATGCATTCATTCCATTCCGTTCCATTTATACTTCTAAAGTTTTGGTGGGATTATAAAAGAGGTTCTATAGAAGACCAAGGGCAATATGAGAACTATTTGAAAGTTAATGAAACACAAAAGAGAAAATGTTTCCAGTACATCTGGAAATACATCTTTTTTATCAGCAAAAAAGAAGTTAGCTCCTGCAACTGAGAGAAATTCTTGACATCAAAACCATTCTCTGCATTTGGAACAGTAGACTATACTACAGATTGTATGAGCCCCTACATTTTACTATAGGAAAGGAGAACCCAAACTTTGCTTATTCCTTCAGTACAGGGGCCGTCAGACACACCACTGCAAAATGAACAAAGGCTATTAGCCTATTCTATGAAACAAAAACAAAATGGTCCTATTTTCTTCCAGAGTTTTGATACAGCAGCATGTCACATGTCTTCAGGTTTAGTTAGAAAACATAAACAGATACTCTGTTCCCACAGGCTGAGAGACAAGGTTCCTCTCCAGGTGAAGCTGTGACTGTGTATCAGTGTGGACAGATGATGGGGGATGCTTGTTCCTTGAAGTGAGAAAAGCCTCTGCCTATCTCTCCCCAGTCTTCTGGCCATCTAAAGCGTGGGTTTTGGCAAAACACCACTTTCCCCACGAGAGGATCGTATTTCTGGAACTCTGGAATAATGAGGAGAGCAGATATTTTTTTTTTCAAAGGAAGCTTCAAGCTATGCTTGTTCAACAGATATTTAGCCAAAGCAAAGTGGAAATGAGGGGCTCCGATTGTATTTTGATGTGAAATGCTTAGGGTACAAGGAGCCTGACTTTCATAGTGGGGCCAATCCCAAATATGCAGTTTAGGAAAAGCAATTTATGAATACATGGCAGGAAGGAAAACCAAGAAGAAAGGTTGTTATGAACAATTATTCTGATGAGCGTTCCATTGATCGTGTGAAAGGTTTTCATGTAGTGAAATTCAAGATGCTAAATCTTTCCCCCCGGCTATTATAATGGAAGAGTCTATACCAACCGCAGAACTTACTACTTCAGTTCTTGCACTCTCTGATGAGTGCTAGGGGGTGGTGTCTTAAGAGAAAAGGTCTGTATTGCAGTTTGTTCATTCAAATCAAGTATGTAATAGGGAGTGTCCACCCATATTCTCCCCATCAAGTTATATAATTCTGATACCAAACACTAGAAAAAAAAAGAATGAAGCTGTTTTCCTTTCTGGTTTAATCAAGCATGTGTTCTGAGAGATGGTAGTAAAATTTCATGTTGGTAAAGGAAATTCTCAAGATTTTACATAAGAAGAAGGAATGTGAGCTGGGTGTGCTGGTACACACCTGTAATCCCAGTACTTGGGAGGCTGAGACAGGAGGATCACAGGTTCCATGCTAGCCGCAGCAACCTAGAGAGACCCTTAGCTTCTGTTTCAAAATAAAAAATAAAATAGAGCTGGGAGTGTAGCTCAGAGGTAGAATGCCCCTGAGTTCAATTTCCAGTACCATAAGAAGATGAAAAAGAAGAGGAGGAGTAGGAGGAGGAGGAGTGAATTGTGAGGAATAACAGTGGGCTAGCAAGTGCACATCTATGTATATGTTTGTGTTTGTCTGCTTATGATTGTGTCTGTAGACAGTTGTGTGAACAGTTTCAAATAGAAGAGGTTTAATCTTTCCAGGGAAAGTAATTAATAACCTCAAAAACACCCCTGTGATTTTCGGTTTCATATAAAGTTCAAATATTACCATTCTGCATAGACATGGAATTCTGATGAATGGTCTCATTTCCATGATGAAATGTATCAGGTTTGTATGTGAACCCAAACTACCCAACTTTTCATTTTCAAAAGAACTCAGCAATAAGACATGCTTGTCTGATATCCATGCAAAAATTCATATTCAAACTCTCCCTGACCCTTTCTACATGTTAGATATCTTCTATCCATTTTCCCTAAATATCACATTTCATACTTAAGAACACCCATCAGAGGCTTGGAAAGATTACAATAAAGACATGTAGGCTTCCAGGTTAGACCGGGCCTGGATCCTGCTGACCTCCATCAGCACCTTCTCACAACACAACCAAAACGAGAAAAGAAAAAGAAAGTCCAGAGGAAGTTCGGTTAACACAAACATTTGAGAAACCTCTGCTTGTTTGATTCCAAATGGATCCAAGCTGAAGAAAGACATGGGGAACCTTGTTGGCAATTCACTTTCCAGGACAGGATGTAGCATTTGGAAGGGGAAAGCAGAGGACAAAGTGGGTCTTGAGGCGAGCACTGTGTACTTGACTCATTACCCGCTTCGCTGTTTTGGATCGGCATTTTCAGAAACCCCAGACAAGCCTGGCCAAGCCAAACAGAAGAGCTGCTTTATGGCGAGTTTTCTGCTAATGCAGCAGGGTTCTCCTTTGGTTGAGTGGGCAGTGAGGGGCATGAAGAACAATGCCAGCCATCAGGGCCTCATGAGGACTTGGAGTGGAGGCCGGGCAAGGCCGCGAGTCTGCAAACCTAAAGTCTGCCTGGTGCAACTGCTTTAATAAGCAGAGAGCCTTTCTCAGTAGTTATTTCATCTCTAAAAGGCCAAAGTCTTTACAACTTCATAGACAATGAAAAGAAAAATAGATTCAATAGATCGATAAAATAATAGATGCTCGCCAGGCATGGGCTATATAATCCCAGTATTTGGGAGGCTGAGACAGGAGGATTGCAGGTTCAAAGCTAGTCTCAACAACTTGACAAGACCTGCAACAACCTAGCAAGACCCTATTTCAAAACAAAAAATAAAAAGGGCTGGGGGTGTAGCTCAGAGGTAGAATGCCTCAAAATAAATAATAGATGCTATCACACTAAACAAAATTAAAAGGAAGGGAAAATGCTAAAAAAAAAATGCCACACAATTGCAGCTGAGGCTTATTAGCATTAAGATTTAAAGAGTATTTGCCAATTTTCTAATTTTCCAATTAGAAAAAGGACCACCCCCAAATGAAAAAGGGATAACAATCCCCAAATGCTTTAATGTGTATTTAAAAAAGAAGAGCTATATGTGGCTATAATACATAAGAACAGAAATGTTTGGCCTCATGAACTGGGGAAATTAGAGAAATACAACTTAAAAATGGGATTTCGTTTCTCCCATATAAAGTTGGGGGGGTATTCGAATGATACTAGCCTGTGTTGATCCATCTCCATCCTGGATACTGAGGTAGGTACAGCACATGGGAGTGAAATTTGGTACCATTTTCTGGAAAGCAACTTGGCACAGGTATTAAAGGCCTTAAAAAATGCATACTTTTTGATGTAATAATGTCATTTCAAATTTTGCATTGAGATGATTAGATATATGGGCAAAGATTTAATCAAACAATGTTGTGTATAACAGCTTAAATATATAATGCTGGGTAACTGCATTATAAGAAATAAAGGGGTGTTCTACAGTGGAAGACTGGGTGACCCTAAAGATAATGGTAAAGTAGACACATATTTCCAATGGAAAGAAGACTGCAAAATATGGTGGAATAGAAAGCTATAAGAAGATGTGCAAATTGATCCCTTTCTGGGTGAATATTATTTATGCAAGATATAGGTACATGTTTGAAAACATACCTGTTACCGAGACAACTGCAAAAAGTCAAGAAAGGTATGTACCAAAATATTGTAGTGGATTTACAGGATTTTTCTGATTTTTTCTATAATAAATATTAATTAGCTAATTAATTAATTTTGTGGTACTAGGGATTGAACCCAGGGGCCTTCTACCTCTGAGTTACACCCCCAGTCCTATTTTATTTTTTATTTTGAAACAGAGTCTCACTAAGTTTCTGAGGCTGGCCTCAAACTTGCGATTCTCCTGTCTCAGGCTCCCAAGTACTGGGATTACAGGTGTGTGCCACCATGCCTGGCTTATGATAAACATTTATTATAAGTAAAATAAAATGTATACTAGAAGAGGAAAGAAAAGATAAATAAAACAAACAGACTTGAACAAGAATTCTGAGTTCTGGGTGTAGTGGTGCATGCCTGTAGTCTGGGCTATATTGGAGGCTTAGCTAGGGGGATCCCTTGAGCCCAAGAATTTGAGGCCAATCTGGTCAACACAAGACTCCATTAAAAAAAGAAGAAGAATCCAGATATAGGAAAAAAATAAAAAATCAATAATGTCAGGCATTGTTGAAGTGACCGTCCGGGGCAGGTGACATCTTGAATAAGATATACTGGAACAGAGACAGGTGTGGTGACGCACACCTGTAATCTCAATACTTGTGAGGCCGAGACAGGAGGATCACAGGTTTGAGGCCAGCCTCAGCAACTTAATGAGACCCTGTTTCAAAATAAAAAGTAAAATAGGGGTGTAGCTCAGAGGCAGAATGTTCCTGGGTTCAATCCAAAAAATTTAACAAAAAATAATGTTTTGATACATCAAGAATAATTGTTTAAAATATAATTTAAAAGATGACATTCATGGATAGTCATGCTGATTAGAATACACTTAGATCCAATTTTGAAAAATACACGCAGGACTTAATTTATAGAAATTACAACTTTACTGATGGATATAAAAAGGACTTGTATAAATGGATGTGCCATACATACTTTTGAATTGGAAGTACTACTATAAAGATGTAATAGTCCCCAATTAGTTCAATATTTTCTATGTTGAAATCAAAATCTTTACTGATTCCATTTGTAATATGTAAAAAATGAATTAAATATTCACATTAAGCAATAAATGGGCAAGATGGATCAAAACCAGACAGGAAAAAGGAGAGAGAATTTTACATATTTAGTTATGCTGTAAATTTACAATAATGAAATCATTTTGGCAAAGCTTAAAACTAAGATAGATAATAGGATGCAATGGAAAGCCAGGGGGATATCAAATGCCCATTCACATTTAGCATGTGGTAAAAGAGGCATTCAATTCAATCAGAAAAGGATGAATGGCTATTAAGAAAATGGCGCTGGGGCAAGTGATTAACTATTAATTAAAAAAATACTTTGGGAGGCGGAGACCGGAGGATCCAGGTTCACGGCCAGCCTCAGGTCTCTCTCTCTCTCTCTCTCTCTCTCTCTCCGTCTCTCTCTCTCTCTACTTAGTGAGGCCCTCCACAACTTCGTGAGACCCGGTTTCAAAATAAAGTATAAAAAATAGGGCCGGGGGTGTAGCACGGAGGTAGAACACCCCTGGGTTCAATCCCCGGTATCGCCAAAAAAAAAAAAATTAAACATCTTTGCCATACCGTGCCCCCCAACAAGTTCCAGATGGAGTAAACTGTTAAAAGGATGATTATTTTTCCAATTTGGGAAATAAGTAAGCCATTTTTTTCTTTTGTGATACTGGGGATTGAGGCCTTCTACCTCCAAGTTATACCCCAACCCCTTTTTAATTTTTTTTTTTTTGAAACAGGTTCTCACTAGGTTGCTGAGAGTCTTGCTATGTTGCTGAGGCTGGTCTTGAACCTGTGATCCTCCTATCTCAGCCTCTCAAGTACTGAGATTACAGGCACATGTCACCACATCTGGCAAGAAAGTCATTCTACCAATTAAGCAAATAGAGGATCTTAAGGCCAAAGTTTAATAGATTCGAGCAATAAAAATTTAAATGCTACATCTAATGACTACCATAAACAAACGTAAAATACAATGAACTGGGCGGAAAAAAAAACATTTGTAGCATATACGAAAAAGGGATAGTAGCCTTACTATACAAAGAGCTTTTACAAATCATTAAGAACAACGAAAGAAACATGACTGTAATGGCAAAAGGGTAAAAATTTTGACCAGGTAATTATCAAAGGAAAAAAACAAACAAACAAAAGCCCAGTGAGTGTAGTAGCAAATGTTCATACCCCCAAAATAAAACATTTGAAAATGCTAAAGTGACGCCTCTATTCACCTATCAAATGGGCAAAAATATTTACAATAATAGTATATTATATTGAGCCCGGCGTGGTGGCGCACGTTTGTAATCCCAGTACTTTGGGAGGCAGAGACCGGAGGATCCAGGTTCACGGCCAGCCTCAGCTCTCTCTCTCTCTCTCTCTCCCTGTCTCTCTCTCTCTCTCTCTCTCTCT
>PVJS01011257.1:0-46158 GCA_004027185.1 Glis glis | reverse complement strand
CCGCCCTATTTTTTATACTTTATTTTGAGACCGGGTCTCACGAAGTTGCGGAGGGCCTCACTAAGGAGAGAGGGAAAGAGAGAGAGAGAGAGAGAGAGAGAGAGAGAGAGAGACAGGGAGAGAGCTGAGGCTGGCCGCGAACCCGGATCCTCCGGTCTCCGCCTCCCAAAGTACTGGGATTACAAGCGTGCGCCACCACGCCCGGCCTAGGAGTGGCCCTGTATGTTAAACATTGGCTAAAATTTATGAAGCTCTGGAATTAACATCAACTTCTTTATGAAGGGAGCTGCAGGGAAGCAGGTGGTAAAGAGGAGAGGGGGCTTTATAAAACTCTGGTTAAAGTTGAGTTTGTTTGATCAGTGATATGAAGAAGTCAAGGTGAAGTTGCATGCAAATGAGGATGAGGAGATGCCTAAAAGCACAAGGCCCTGGCGAAGGGGGATGGAGAGAAATCCAGCACATTAGGTGCAGAGCTCAGCCACCTCCATTGTAGAAGTAAAGGAAAAGCCAGAATCTTTGGAGTACATAACATTTTAGACTTGATGGTGGAAAGCTGGAAGAATCAGCATCTCCCAAGATTTGTGTTTTCTTAGAGGTAGATTGATGGGAATGAAGAGGAGGAAGAGAGTTTGTAGGAATGCAAAGATTTTGAAAAAAAAATCATTGAGGTCAACATGAGAAACAATTGACTAGAGAAGATCATACTTTGTTAAAGTGAGGTCTCTTGTGTGTTCACCTGTGTTATATAAAACTTATTTTGACCTTTGTGTATAAAATCATCTCAGGAATTAGAGAGAGGGGAAACTGTGACAGAGAAAATCATTGAGCCTTGATTCAAACAAGACTTCAATCAAAACAATTAATCCAATAAGACTGTTAACCTTCCAATAAAATGAATGAATTAAACCTTCCATTCATCACCAAATTTCTTGAAACAGTATTTTATATTTGTTTACTGTTAATCAACCTTCACTTATCCCTCAGTGTCTTGCAGTAGCAAGTTAAGTGTCCAAGGATAAAGATGATTTAATCATAAATTCTTTGGCTTATTTTTATAGCATTATCTCCTTCTGCACCCAATTTTCAGGCTCTCAAAAACATTTGTTTGGATAATCGTAACAATCTTTCTAATTCTATTCTTCCTTCCTTCAGACTTCCTCCATATTCTCCTCTATATTATTTTCAGAGTGATCTTCCTAAATTACAGGTGTGATTATGCTACTCCCATGCTCAAAATTCTCCCATGTGTGATAGCTGTCATTTGTTAAGCTCTCTGTAATTGCCAATTTGCAAAGCTTATCTTATATTACCTTATACTATTTATCTTCCTCCTCCTCCTCATAACCCATTTTATAATGGAGAGTAGTGCTGTAGGTCACAGAGCTCAACTAATAGTAAAGCCAGAACTCAAACACAGCCTATGGTTACTGTAACCTGACTGCATCTCTGCTCCATTATCTTCCTACCCAGACAATAAAGGTTAAACTCACTGGCTTCAGATTCAAGGTCAGTGTGTATTGTAAGTATGCATCTTCAACGTTTTGACCTACCATTACTCCTCCAAATTTAAATGAATTTTACTACATTTCTGGTAGGCATGGCAAGCCATGGAAAGTCTTTGAGGTGCTAGTGCTCCAAAAAATATGGGCCATGTAACTCTTGTATTCTGTACTGTGTTGCACCTGATTAACAAAATAGTTATGAACTGGCTACACTTTAGGCCACACTTTTTCTTTTACCAGTGTACTATTTCTATCTTTTTTCCTATTTTTTTTGTTGCAAGAGAAGATATTCAAAGGATGATAAACAATTTAATGTAATACTTTATTTAAAGACTTATATATACTACGCATGATTTGTTGGATTTTAGCTAGTAAAACATTTTTATAAATTAATACATTTATTATTCCTTTGTATCAATAGGTACTCTATATGTACAAGAGAAAGGAGTCTTCAAAATGCCTCTCCCAAATCAAATATTACTGTAAATAGCTATTCAACTTTGCACATGATTTTAAAAAGGGTTTTTTCTCTTATTGGTGTATTATAGTCTTATAGTCTCACACCATAATGTAGTCCATAGTGATAGTGACATACATGCACACAGCACTTGGTGAGTTTTCCTCAGCTCCCTCCTCTCTCCCCTTTCCCCCATACATGATATTGAGATTGGCATTGGTATTCTCATATATGTACATAATGTCAGTGGAAGTGTTTCCTTCATTAATTCTTCCTCTCCCCTCCCCTTCCCCCCCCCCCAGCCTCCCTCCCTTACTCCACTGGAGTTTCTCCTCCATTGTCTAAAGTCCCTCCTATATCCTGATTACTCCCTAACTTCAGCATATGAGAGAAAATATATGACCCTTTCTGTGACTGGCTAATTTTACTTAACATAATGTTCTCCAGGTCCATCCATTTTCCTGCACATGGCATAAATTTGTTCTTCTCTATTGCTGATTAAAATTCCATTGTGTGTATACCCCATCATTTTTTTTTTTTGCGGTACCAGGGATTGAACCCAGGGGCGTTCTACCTCCGCGCTACACCCCCGGCCCTATTTTTTTATATTTTATTTTGAAACCGGGTCTCACGAAGTTGCGGAGGGCCTCACTAGGTAGAGAGAGAGAGAGAGAGAGAGAGAGAGACAGAGAGAGACAGAGAGAGACAGAGAGAGAGAGAGAGAGAGAGAGAGAGACAGAGCTGAGGCTGGCTGCGAACCCGGATCCTCCGGTCTCCGCCTCCCAAAGTACTGGGATTACAAGCGTGCGCCACCATGCCCGGCTATACTCCATCATTTTATAATTCATTCATCTGTTGATGGTTACCTAGGTCGGTTCCACAATTTGGCTATTGTGAATTGTGCTGCTATAAACATGGATATGCATGTATTACTATAATATTCTGACTTCAGTCCTTTTGGAAAGATACCCAGGAGTGGTATAGCTGTATCATATGGTGGTTCCATTCTTAGTGTTCTGAGGAATCTCCACATTGATCTCCATAGCAGTTGTACTAATTTGCAATCCAACCAACAGTGTAGAAGAGTTCCTATTTCCCCACATCCTCTCCAGCATTTATTGCTGTTTGACTTCTTGATGATTGTCATTCTAAATGGGGTTAGATGGAATCTCAGTGTAGTTTTGATTTATAACTCCCTGATTGCTAATGATGTTGAATGTTTTTTCATATATTTATTGGCCATTTGTATTTCTTCTTTTGTGAAGTGTCTATTTAGTTCAATTACCCATTTCTTTTTTTTTTTTTTTTGTGGTACTAGGGTTTGAACCCAGGGGCATTCTACCTTTGAGCTCCACCCCCAGCCCTATTTTTTATTCTTTATTTTGAAACACGGTCTCACTAAGTTGTGGAAGACCTGACTAAGTAGCTGAGGCTAGCCATGAACCTGGTCCTTCTGTCTCCGCCTCCCAAGTACTGGGATTACAAGCATGCACCACCACGCCGGGCTCAATTGCCCATTTCTTGATTGGGTTATTTTTTTTTAGTGTAAAGTCTTTTAAGTACTTTGTATAGTCTAGATATTAGTCCTCTATCAGAGGAGTAGCTGGCAAAGATCTTCTCCCATTCTGTAGGCTCTCTCTTTAGACTCTTGATGGTTCCTGTTGATGAGCAGAAACTTTTTAGTTTAATGCCATTGCATTTATTAATTATTGTTTTAATTTCCTGAGTTTTGGGGGTCTTGTTGAGGAAGTTTGGTTCCTGTTGATGAGAAGAAACTTTTTAGTTTAATGCCATTCCATTTATTAATTATTGTTTTAATTTCCTGAGTTTTGGGGGTCTTGTTGAGGAAGTTTCTACCTGTGCCTATATGTTGGAGTGTTGGACCTATGCCCTCCTCTAGTAATTTCAAAGTCTCTGGTCTAATTTCCAGGTCTTAAATCGATCTTGAGTTGACTCCTGCAGGGTGAGAGGTAAGGATGTCCTTGGACTATGTATGGTGGATACAGTATCAGTATTTAGTGTTATTTTAGTGCACCAAATCTTTGTTTGTTTAGAAAAGTGTAGTAATATATTTCATAAATTTGGATGATGATATTCAGACTTTTCTTTACAAAATCTTTGGAATTAGAATAAAGGAGATTACGGACATCACAATTAAACCAGATAAATAGCCAGGAATTAACATTTACTTGGAAGCCCTTCTTTTTTTTAAGAGGAGGAAAGATTTATTTTTGCTCATAGATTCAGAGGTTGCAGTCCATGGCTGGCTGCCTCTGTCACTGTGGTCCTGAGATGAGGCAGAGCATCATGGCAAAAGGGTGTGGCAGAGGAATGATGTTCATCTCATGACAGCCAGGAAGCAGAGAGAGCTATTTGTAAGATCTTCTATGCAAAGTAACTCATTGCCAGTGCACAAATGACAGCATATTCACAAAGGTACTTATTTTACTGAAATAGTGATCCTAAGGAAGTGACTTTATAATTAATTCATCTCTTATTTCCATCTATTTATTATACAGTCCTAATTGCTTCTGTAAATGTATAGTTACAACAAATACCCATTAAATGCATCCACATAATCTATAGAAAACCAGATACAAATTGTAGAAAGACAATGAGTGAAAAGCATGCAATCCTCCATCATGTTCATTAATGGGTGTTTGTGACATGATGCTGTCAGCTTCGCTTTACTAATTTTTCCTTGGATGGTTGCTATTTTCTCAGCAGAAGGATTTGGCATCAGGAGGAGAGCCTACCACTGGTGGCAGGAGTGAGATGACTTGCTTGTTAGACATGCTACAAGGCAGAGGGTTGTGAGTGAGAAGCACAAATGAGGTCCTCAGGTCTAATCAGTTAGTGAGTAGTGAAAGAAAATTGTCACACTGAATTAGATGATCCCCTTCCACCTTCAGCCACTGGTACACCAGCGAGGATTCATCATTTTCCCATGGCATCTGGATAATTAAGGAATTAACATTTAGGGGTGGCTCCTAGATGAATTTAGATATGGAAGCTAAAATACAAATAGCTCCCACAGCCTTATACACCTGCTTAAGGGAATTTGCAACAAACACTTTCACAAATGACAAAGCGACTGCTGGTCTCTTATAGCCTCTTCATGGTCTCTTTGATGTGTTTCCCTCTTTTAGGAGGAAAGGCTGACATTTATTCTTTATTGTTAATTCTATTGCTAATTCCACGGGGTGAGGGTGAAGAGAGCCACATATCCAGATGAAAAAAGAGAACAAAGGCAAAAACAACAAATGAAGGCTCTTTTCGTATTTGGGATCTTTGAAATGTACTGCTGGGATTGTCTGCAATTGGGAACATTATTCTCAGGCTATTGATCCCACACCTGTGGATTTCATGCAAAAGTCAAATTTCTAAAATAACCACAATTTTATGGTTGATCATAAAGCTCTCATTATTTTCGACAATTTCTGCCCTGCTTCTAGACTGCCAATGTGTCTGCCGCCATTTTTAATAAGCTTGAGAGTTGGTGGATTAACATTGAATGTCAAGCACCATAATTAGAATTGCTGATTGTATTCAGAAACACTACTTTAATATATTAAAACTGCCTTATTCTTGCCATAAAATTCAACACTCACTTCTGTTGTATTTGATCATTCTTTCATGCATCTTACAGCTCTCAATAGCCCTTGTGTGAATACAAACCTTTGAAAGGGAGAAGGTTAACATAAATAAAAATGACAATCTAAGTGGAACCTAATTTTCTTTCACTTTTATAAAAAAGATGCATTAGGCTGTTTAGCTCTTCCTTTTGCCTAAGATACATCATCAACAATCATGTGATCCAAACATCCATGAAAGAGCAAATTTAAATGCTGGTCCCAACATCTGGACCATAGAGGACTGCATGCTTCTCATCCACGTTGTTCTGTATTTTATATCTGGTTTTCTATAGATTATGCAGAGGCATTGTATAAGTATTTGTAACTATTAATTTATAGGACCAAATATGACTTAAAAATAGATAGGTGGAATTAAGAAATGAGAAATGAATTATAAAGTGACATGGGTTGGAGTTAGGATTTCCTATTCTGAAATTATAAAGAATAATCTCTAGAAAGAAATGATGTCATGGATCCCTCTACTTCATATTACCCTGGATAGTTATGAAAAATTTTACCTGAACCTAACCTAGATTTTCCTACAGCACCAAGCAGTATGAACTAGATTTTGGTAAGTCAGTATTTCCCAAATATCCCACAAAATGCAACACATGTCAAAATATTTTGTTTCTATTGTTTTGTTTTTGTGGTGCTGGGGATTGAACCTAGGGGCATTCTACCCCTGAGCTACACCTCCAGCCCTAATTTATTTTTTATTTTATTCACTTCTTACTTCCACTTGGGACACCGAAATAATGGTATTTTATTTATTTGTTTGTTTGTTTATTCTGGTGTTGGGTACCAAGCTTCAGACCTCATGCATGCTAAGCAAGGGCTCTATCGCTGAGCCCCCCACCCCAAGCCCAATGGTGCATTTTATGTGTATATAGTTGTATGCAAGTGCAAAGAGGAACACATATACAACAATGAAGGTACAGGCTTTCAACATATTCATGGAAGAAAACAAAAATTAATGTTGAGAGATGAAACACAGGCAGAATTGCAGCAGCCCAGAATGTGTACCATGAAGGGTACTGAGAAGGTAAGAATGCTGGAAACCTGAAAGTCTGCAGGCCCAGGGATAGACGGTTAGATGAGAGTAAGGGTGGGATGTGGGCCTTGAGATGGAGAAAAAGTAAATGTTGTATATAGAACAACTACCCTCCACTTTCATTACTTAGTGTGATTGGTAGCCTCACATTTGTCCCTAATCAAAATTCAAAAATAAAATAATAAAACATAAAATAAGAGGACTCTTTTTGAAATAAATTAAAAACTATCAAGGGACAGCTTAAGTCTCTATTATGAGTATTAGCACCCAAGCGTCAATCCCTCCTTATCTTGGCATTCTGGAGCTTGCAGCCTGCAGTCTGATCTTTGGTTCTTTATCAAGTCAATCTAGAGGGAAGTATGACAATTGGGGATACCTGCCCCAAAACAGAGAGCTCCAAATTAGACTTCTTATTCAAAGAAGATAGGTGTAGGGTAATATACATGGCCAAGGGGAGCCATGGAGATCTTTGCCAGCTATTCTTCCCATAGAGGAGTAATATCTAGAATATACAAAGAACTCAAGAAACTCACCACCAAAAAACAAATAACCAAATAAAAAAAAATGGGCAAGTGAACTAAATAGACACTTCACAAAAGAAGTAATACAAATGACCAATAAATGTATGAAAAATGTTCAACATCATTAGCAATTAGAGAGATGCAAATTAAAACTACCCTGAGATTTCACCTAACCCCGATTAGAATGACAATCATTAAAAACATGAACAATAATAAATGCTGGTGAGGATGTGGAGAAGTAGGAACTCTAATACACTGTTAGTGGAATTGCAAATTAGTGCAAACACTTTGGAAAACAGCGTGGAGGGTCCTCAGAAGAATGGGAATGAACCTACCATGTGACCTAGCTATACTGCTCCTGAGTATCTACCCAAAAGAATTGAAACCAGACTACCACAGTAATGCATTCATATCTATGCTTATAGCAGCACAATTCATAATTGACAAACTATGGAACCAGCTGAGATGTCTATCAAAAGATGAATTACAAAATTATGGGATATATACACAATGGAACTCTACTTAGCCATAAAGAAGAACAAAATTATGTCATTTGCAGGGAAATTGATGGAATTGAAGAATATTATACTAAGTGAAATTAGTCAGTCACAAAAAGCTAAAGTTTGGATGTTTTCCCTCATATGTGGAAGCTAGGGAGAAATTGGGACACAGGAAGGACTCCAGACAAAGGAGGAAAAACCTTAGTGAAGGGAAGGAGGGGACTTAAGTGAGGGAAACAGGAGGGGGAAGAAGACTTGAAGAGGGAAACACTTCAATGGACATTATGTACATACATAAATTTATCAATGAAAATTGCAGTGTTGTGCACAAGGTGGGGAGGGAGAAGAAAAGGGGTGGGAACTGGGGGAGGGCTCAACGAGTGTTGTGTGCATGTATTCCTTTATTACCCTGAACTTCATCACGATGTATGATTATAATGCACCAATAAAAAAAGTCAATGGAGTAATGCTATCAAAATACTAAGGGAAGCTGGGCGTGGTGGCGCACGCTTGTAATCCCAGTACTTTGGGAGGCTGAGACCGGAGGATCCGGGTTCGCGGCCAGCCTCAGCTCTCTCTCTCTCTCTCTCTCTCTCTCTACTTAGTGAGGTCCTCCGCAACTTCGTGAGACCTGGTTTCAAAATAAAGTATAAAAAATAGGGCCGGGGGTGTAGCGTGGAGGTAGAACACCCCTGCGTTCAATCCCTGGTACCGCCAAAAAAAAAAAAAATACTAAGGGAATGCTGCTTTCAACCAAGAATTCCATTTCCAGCCAAAGTATCAATCAAGAAGGGAGATGAAATAAAGACTTTTCACTCTTGTAAACCTAATTCTCCAAATTTCTCTTCTGAGGAATCTGAAGATGTATTTGAGAAAAATGAAGGAGAAAGTAGAAGTCAGGAGAGCCAGGAAATAATTAAGTCAGTGCAGGAGAACAGAAAGGAGGAATCTTATTGTGACCTCTCTGCTGCTGGCTTAACTCTCTTATTTGCATTGAGGTAAGCAGTATACACAGGAATGCCCCCTTTGGCTGCTTATAAGTGAACTCTGCTTTGACTGGCCAGTGATGATGTCATGGCAGTTGTTAAGGAATTTTTACTCCAAAGTGAATCCAAGACGGAAGTCAGCAGGAAAAAAAAGGAAATATGCAGTGTATTTTATAATTGAGAAGAAGAAAAACTTCAGACTATGCTAAACATATATTCCATATTCAATAAGAAAACAAGAAGGGAAGGAAAAGCTATAAAAAAGGATAGAAATTTTATATATAATAGTCATTAACCAAAAATAATATGGCTTATATGTTTAAGCAATTGGAAATCATATTAAAATGATCTATTTAAACTTGGTGATAGAAATAATGTTCTTTGAATGACTGAAGGGTTGTGACATTGGTGCTATAGTCAAGGAAATATAATCTTAATATTCAATTTATCCATGATCAGAATCAACACAGTCATAGTAACCTTAGCCTTCTTGAGTTTTAACTTTTAGAATCAACCTAACAATTAAGCATGAATGCATTGGTTATAATTATAGCACAAAATGTAAATATTGAGAGTCCTCACAATACAAAACTATGAATAATGGAAAAGGAGATCAGTAGAATAGGAGAAGGAAAAGTAGAAGAAAGTCTATGGGCATAAAAATTCTCATGTGGGGAAATCGAGAATTTCATGGAAGTTTATGGAACAAGAAATCAAGAAACACAATTTTTTTAAAGTTACAAAAATAATCAATAGAAGACTTAAATTAATATAATAACCACCAAATAATGGAACAAGGAGAGCCAAACAATTAGTCAACAAAATGCTATATCATTATTAGATCCTCTTACTTCCTAGTGGGGAATCAGTAGACATTTTCTAAAACTTCTAATGAAGAAAGCAAGGTAAGCACATATTGGCTACGGAAGTAAACCCAACTTAAGAACAAGACCCAGAAAGGATTAAAAGAGATTGTCTCTGGGCAGTGAGATTGAATAAATAAAAGACCCCTAATCTTGGATTATCTTATCATAAGCACTTATTCTCATTTTAAAAAGGTTATTAAGAAAAGCACAAAGCAAAAGCATTTATGGTGAATCTACTATAGGAATTAGTAGATTTTGATTTAGCCAAAAGGACAAAAATGCAATCTATTTCACCCATGTCTTTTCTAGTTAGTACTTGAGACAAGATACAAAACAACTTTATGAAAAGGCAACATGTGAGCACGTATCTGGTACCGTGTATAGGAGCAAAAAGAGCACAAATGACCAGTGACAACATTTCATCCCATTTTTGTAGCCTCTAAGAGAAAATGGGAAATTCTTTAAGTAAGACTTTTTGGAAGAAGGTAGACTTTACCAGCTCAAGATACTCCTAAGGAAGTAATAGATTCCCAGGGTGGAGGGAAAAAATGGAAAGGCCTTTTACAACAGGATAAACCTATGAGAAAATATCCAGAGATCAGGGGTGTTGAGCACAGAAATCATTCCATGTAATTTTTAATAGCACTCCTTTCTGGGTGTTATACTGCATATTATCGTGGATCCTTTCTTTTTGGCATGAAAAATGCTATATGAAATAACTGTTGGCTTTTATTTATTTATTAGACTTAAGGTTGCTTCTAAGAGAAACTGGTTTATTTATAAGAATGCAAATTTCAAAAGCCTCTGGAATTTAGAAAAGGCTTGTCATTTAAAACTCCTATAAATTAGATATGCACTACTCCATATAACAAACTTTTACATGTTCTTTCTCACAAGATATGTGGCATCAACAATTTGTTAAATGTGATTCTTTTGAAGAAGCCATTTGAATTTAACCTTTAAGATCCAAAAAACTATGACCTTAGTCAAATGTCTATTCATTAGAAACTGCATACAAAAAAAACAACCTTTCATTTTCCTCTGAAATGTATTTGTACTCAAAATTTCCTGCAGTATTTTAATTTTATTCAGTTGAGTATTTTATTTTCCTCAAAGATGTCAGAATTAGCTAACAATTGAAGTTTGCCTAAAACCCTAAGTAATTTCAAGTGGATTGAAGGTTCCTATGCGCTATTGTTTCATTATTTAAAGTGCATTTCATGTGCTTACAGTAGGTTTAGGTGCTACTCTGTAAAGGCGATAAAGGCTCATCCTTACTGCCTTCCGAGTTTCCAGCCATTGTGATCAGCTAAGGAAATAATGGGTTCCCAGACCTCTAACTGCAAGGCTAGACTAATTTATCAAGGGACCAGCTGCTGGACTATGAAACTCAGCTCTGAGTTTGACCAGGGAATCCACATTTTCAAGAGCTGCTTTTCAGCTAACAAACAAGTGTGGCAGAGAATAAGATAACCAGTTCTAACCAGTTCCTGAGAGATGCAAAGCTCCTCTGATGGGCGACTTTAGACTCAAAGATTCCCCATGGGCTTTGTTGAAACTTTCTTAGAACTATACCATAGTCTGAAACTTTTTTTTTTTTTTGGTACTGGGGATTGAACCCAGGGGCACTCTACCTCGGAGCTATACCCCAGCCCTTTTTTTTTTTTATTTTGAAACAGGATCTTGCTAGTATTTTGAGAGTCTTGCTTAGTTGCTGAGGCCAATCTCAAAACTGAGATCCTTCTGTTTCAGCCTGCCAAGTTTTGGGATTACAGGAGTGTACCACCATATTCAGCTGAAACTTTTTACATCCAATCTTTAGTCTTTCACAAGCATGAGACCTGCATGGTGATCTGAAACCTTGCCCTACGCTATCTCCCCCAGCTTCTCCTTTCCCCTAATAAATCTTTTGCATATCTAATACTGTTCTATTGGTTTCTTGGAAGAACTTAATTAAGGTGCTGTTAACAGTCACATCTTAAGAACGACTGCTTTTCCCAGCTCTTCGATAAGACTAAAAGGAAATTTTGATGACCTAGAGAGGGTCAGGGAATAAACACTAGATCATTAGTATCATTATTGATAACTTCATTGTACATGCTAGCTTATTCATCCAACAATTATTGATTACCTTTTCTATTCCAGGCACAGTACTAGGTGCTTGGGATGTTTAGATTTAATATGGCCTATTCTTTGATCCCTACAATTTCGTTGACTGGTAAGGAAAGCAATACTCCTTGAATAAACACCAAAAGAAATTTATACCCAATGTTATGGAAAAAAACTCGAAGACATAGTGATTCTTCCAAAAGAGAAGGGGTAAAGGTGGAGATTCAGTTAGCAGAGTCTTGAAATTTGAGCAGGCATTTATCATGTGGAGAGGGAAGGAGAAAGGTTTCCTTTTTTTTTTTTTTTTGGCGGTACTGGGGATTGAACCCAGGTATATTCTACCTCAGGGCTACACCCCCAGCCCTACTTTTTTATCCTTTATTTTGAAACAGGGTCTCACTACGTTGCGGAGGGACTCACTAGCTGAGGCTGGCTGCAAACCCAGATCCTCCGGTCTCAGCCTCCTAAGTACTGGGATTACAAGCGTGCGCCACCACGCCCAGGGAAAGGTTTTTAATCAGAGAGTACAGTGGAAGAAAGGGCAGGAAGGTGGGCAAATATGTGGGATACGGGAGAAGTCATGAATAGTAAGTGCAGTTGGAACTTAACACAGTGATTTTGAGGAGTGTGATACCTCTGAAAAAGGAGAATTTTTTGCCCTAATAAGTGTAATAGTTTGTATCTGGAATGTTCCTCAAAGGTCCATGTTAAAAGCTTGGTCCTGAGCTCGCTGCTATTGGGATGTGGTAGAAATTTTAAGAAGTGTCACTTAGTGGAAGGTCTGTAGGCATTGAGGATGTACCCGCAAAGGGGATTTGAGACTCTCTTCTCTTCCTCTCTTTCTATTTGGCGACCTGGCCATGACGTGAGTGGGTTTGCTCCATTTTTATGCTCCTGCCATGATGGGCTATTTCCTCGCCACAGGCCTCAAGTAATGGAGCCAAACAATCATGGGCTGGAGCCTCTAAAACTGTGAGCCCAAATAAACTTATTCTCTCTATAAGTTAATTTTCTCAGGTATTTAGTTATAGCTATGGAAAGCAACACAATGAGACAGTGAGTGACGCCTATGCTGAAGTCTAGAAAACAAAAGTCAAGATCTACAGTAGTCAGTTCCCTCTTATCTGCAATTTGGCTTTGTGTAGTTTCAGTTACCTGCAGTCAACTGCAGCCCAAAAATATTAAATGGAAAATTCCAGAAATAAAAAATTCACAAGTTTTAAATAATTTTTCTTATATGTTATTATTATAAGTATTTGATTATATTAGTTATTATAAATCTCTTACTGTGTCTAATTTATAAAATAATCTTTATCATGCATTGGTATGTATGTATTAAAAGCAGTATATGTCGGGTTCAGTACTATCTATAGTTTCAGGCATCCCCCGGGTCTTGGAAGCATATCCCTCATGGATAAGGGGGGACTACTGTCCTGCTTTCCTCCTCACACAAGAAAGTATGTAATGGACAGTACTTATAGACTGTCATAGTATGGGATCATATCTGGAGCAGAAGCTGTGAGGGGCACAAAAAGAAAGGTCTGACCCCTCCCTGTGATATGCAGAGAGAATTAGTGAGAAGGTATCAAATATATGTACTCAAGATCATGGGGAATAAAGAAAAAACTTAGCTTAAATTTGTTTGTATCTTATTTTGTCCAGAAAGTATTTCAGGTGACTAACATACTTAGCACCTTGCATATTCCAAATGCTGTACTAAGTGCTGGGGGAGTCACAGGAAGCTAAGGGAGAAGCCCTCTTCTCTCTTATTAGAACACATCCTGCCGGGCGTGGTGGCGCACGCTTGTAATCCCAGTACTTTGGGAGGCGGAGACCGGAGGATCCGGGTTCGTGGCCAGCCTCAGCTCTCTCGCTCTCTCTCTCCCTCCCTCTCTCTCTCTCTCTCTCTCTCTCTCTCTCCTTAGTGAGGCCCTCCACAACTTCGTGAGACCCGGTTTCAAAATAAAGTATAAAAAATAGGGCCGGGGGCGTAGCGTGGAGGTAGACCACCCCTGCGTTCAATCCCCAGTACCGCAAAAAAAAAAAAAAAAGAACACATCCTTTGGGGTGAAATGAGGAATGATGGTTAACTTTATGTGTCAACTTCACTGGATCACAGATAGTCCAGATAGTTGGTCAAACATTATTCTGGGTCTGTTGGTATTTGGGGATGAGAAAAACATTTGAATTGGTAGATAAAATAAAGCAGAATTTCCTCCCTAATATGGGCAGGGCCCCTCCAATTACTCAAAGGCCTGAACATAAACAAAAAGACTGACCTTCCCTTGAGTAAGGGGGAGGAGTTCCGTATGCCTGACAGCCTTCACGCTGGGACATTGGATTTTTTTTGTTGTTGTTGTTTCCCTGCCTTGGGACTGAAAAGAAAGCATTGTCTCTTCCTGGATCCTTTTTATTTATTTATTTTTTTATTTTATTTGGTGCATTGCAATTTTATATCTTATTGGGGTACAGAGTGTCAGAAAAATCCATGCACACAGCTCTTGAGCCCACTGGCCTTTGGGCTGGAACTACACCACTGACTCTCCTGGATCTTCAGCGCACCAACTGCAGATCTGGGGACCTGTTCGTCTCCATAACTGCATGAGACAATTCCTTATAAAACACATACACACACACACACACACACACACACACACACACACACCTTATTAGTTCTATTTCTCTGGAGAATCCACAAATAAAAGGGAAGCATAAAGACGTGGAGTGATGAGAATGAGCATTTCTGGGTTCTCAGGGAGCACAGGGGGCATCTATCCCGGGACTGGAGTGGGCAGTAGAGGGATGGTCAAGAGGCTTCGTAGAGGAAGTGTCTAAACTGAGACTTAGTGCAGCAACCATGATAGGTAAACAAATATTAAACAACAAATGCCCCCAGTAATTTTAACAGTACACCAATGCCCACATAGAATGAAGTATACGTTCCTTAGCTGACATATCTGAAGCCCTCTACAGCCAGCCCACAGTGGATGATAACATCTTTCCAGGGCTTTCCTGCTCATTCCCCAAAGAAAGAGCCCATACCGCAGAATGTGCTGGATCCTTTCAGAGTTCCCAGGGGCAACATTCCCTTCATCTAGACAACCTGTCTCAACTCTCTGCTGCTTCTTTTAACCTTTCTCTCACAGCCAGGTGACCTGGGCAAGTTATTTAATTGCTTGTGCTTCAGTTTCCTCATCTATAAAATGAAGGAATGGTAATAGTGCTAACTCATAGGGTCATGAGGCACCAAAGAATTTATTATGGGGCAGGGATGCTGCTAAGTAGTAGGGCACTTGCCTAGTGTGTTCAAGGCCCTGGATTCAAACCCCAGCACTTCAAAAACAACAAAAAAAAATTAATTATGAAAAAATGGTCAATAGAACATGCTACATGCTATATATATATATATGTGTGTGTGTTTGTGTGTGTGTGTGTGTTTCTGGTTATTATTTCTGCTTTTTATTAGCATATCAAATTCAGTTTCTCCCAACCTCACCAACTCTTTCCAAATAGCTCACCAACAGAAGTATTTCATTTTCCTAAGATTTGATGACACTTTTAAAATTTTCTGTGGACGCTTAGCACATACTGCTCTGCCATGTCACTTGTTGTTTTCCCAGGATGGACCCTGGGGACAGCCTGCCTGGGTTAGAGTCCCGGTGCCACTCCTGGTAGACTTGGTGAACTCACTCCCTGAGTTCCAATTCCCTTATTGGCAAAAGGTGAATAATGTTAACACCCACCTTCAGGGGTTCTTTACAAACTCCCTGACACAATATAGTCCTTAACAGGGTGCACGGCACTGAGCAAGGGCCTACTAAATGTTTGATATTCATAAATTCTAAGTTTCCTGGACACAGAGCTCTGTCTTCATCCTCAATTTTGCAGTACTTAGTCCAGTTAACAGACCACAGTGAAGCATCACTGTAGGGACGTAGAAGAGAAGGAGAAAGCATTGTCAGGGAAAAGAAAAGGTCACTGAAAGTGGAGCCATAGAGCTTGGTGGGTTGACACTGCCACACCCGATTCCTGAACACGAACCCAGTGAACACCAGCTGGACAGGGCCTGCGTGACAATGACTGGCAGGCAGTCTTCAAGAGGTCTGCAGTTAGCAGGTGCTGGGACAAACATAAAAACAAAGCCATTGTAAGGAAGTTCTTAATGCATATTGCAAAGCTCAGAATTGTGAGAATAAAACTCCTTTCATTCCTCAAATACATAACTGTCACCTACTAGACTTAGCCACTGTGGCTGTTGCAGGGCAGACCCAGAAAGAAGCAGTGAAGGAAGGTAGGCAGCACTGCCATGCGGCTTCCCTACTCCTTGTATTTAAAAATCCAAACCAGACTAATCCTTCCCTGCACACACACACACACACACACACACACACACACACACACACACAGCAACAATTAAAACAGTGGTTGCTTTACATTTTCCATTTTCTGAGGCCTTTCTCATGCAATCCCTTTGACAATTCTCAGAGGTTGAGTCCTGAATAACTTTAGATAGATTATAAGTTGTCTGAATTGACAGACCAATAAATTCTTCCACGGGGATTCAAACACCCTGAAGACTGATGCTAAGTTCTCACTTCCAACCCCATACACTGCAGCTGCATCCCGTGGCTCGGCTGCCCTCTTCCCCCTGCTTTTCAATGCTAAGCCATCCCTTGCGAGGACTCCTTGCTTTTACATCTATCAGCTTCTGAGTTCAAGTACCAAAGCCCAGTACTGTTAAAAAAATACATGATGGCTCAAATAATGTTATGTTCATATGTGAAGGTATCACTACCAGTCTCACTAACATGGAAGGGGAGGGAAGAGGCATGAGCAGGGTGGGATGTGCAGGAAAACACACCAAGTGCTGTGTGCATGTGTGTTTGTATCACCTTGAATCTCACTGCAATGTATAATTAAAATTCACCAATAACATTATATAAAAAAGAACCGAAACCAAAACAAAGAGCCTTCATGGAGGGGAAAAACAGATACACATTTGATTCCTTCACCAGGAAATGGGAAATTATCGATCTTTGCTTTTTTATCATGATGCAAAGAGCAAGCTGTTTGGGAAACAATGATAGTAAGGAATGCAAAGCAATATTTAAGTATTTATGATGCTTCAGATTGGTTTGTATTATAAACAATTTTACTAGGGCCTTTAAGTGCTTCTGACTTTTGTGTTTTAAACTGCTTAAGCATTTATACCTAATGGTAATGCTATGATAATGCCTACTCTCTTAATACAACAGTAGTGGAAGCCAAATTTATATATTACGTATGACTTTTAAGTAGTGTGTGTGTATGTGTGTGTGTGTGTGTGTGTGTGTGTTTTGGGTGACTTAGCCTTATCAAGCCTCAATTGTGGCCCCTCAACAACTTTTCCTTAAATCCATCCTAGCTTTTCCTTGCCCAATTCCCATGTTTATGGAGAAATGGTTCATTCTGGGGGTTGATGGCTGCATCTGAGGGGTTTCAGCTATTCTCTACAGCTCAGCTGAAGCACACCAGTAACCTTCCCTAGGGAAGTTCCCAAGGGAACTTTTTCATTGTCTTGCTCCACATACCCATGGGAATTCACTGGAACAAAATGCCCTGGAGGGCTGATTTGAATATCATTTTCTTAGTGGATTTCATTCTAAAATTCTCATTTATTAACCACCAAGGACTTTGATGCTTGGATCAGCCCTGCAGAGAGCTAAAAAGTGGTGGTGCAAATGCAGAGAATCATTAATTTATAATATAGATTCAGAGAAAGAACAATGCCTATTATTCTGTGTTCTGAAAAGAATCTCAGAGAATGAAACACTTAGCTGCATAGAAAAAGAAATACTAGAAAAAAGGACTGAGCAATCCTCTTTCAGTCCCTTCAACAATATTAGTAGTATTATTAGTGACATATTACAATTCAAAAAGCTAGAGAATACTATTATTGATAACAGGGTCATTTGTACAGGCCTGGTATTGACTTGAGATGGTGCTCAATAAATATTTGTTAGAGAGTCACTTAGGAAAACCAAGAATATTTTACCAAAGCTGATTTCCATTTGACTTTTAAAAGTTCTCTGCCTCACTATTTGGTCAGAAAGGAATTTTAACTAGAAGGGATGGTTTAGCTTAAAACTCTGAATCATTGTTTTAAGAACAAGTACTAAACTTGACAGAACAAGGTCTTACCTCCCCATAATTCCCTCTTTTCATTAATGTCATTGTTTCAATGCATTTAAAAGACAGTGCATGCCCTAGATTCTAAAGTCACTAATATATATTCATGAGGCAAACATGATTGGAGTGTTATTCTGCAGAACTCTATACCTTATCATAAGCTTGTCTCAGATTAGTATCATTTTTTGACCTAAAGATGGGGAAATGTTTATTCAAACAAACTTGGGACAGTAACTCCCTTCTCTGTGGTCTATATTTATGCATGATAAGTTTATTTGTATTATCTATTTTTAATTAAATATCAATCCATACCAAAATAACTTGTTACACTTGAATATATCAATTTGATATTGCAATTGAGTTATTTAGGATTCTTATTCATCTGTTGGTTGGGTTTATTGAAGGTTTTGATGTCTGGCAGTTACCAACATGTTTTTGTTGTTGTTTTATATACACCTTATGAGTATGTGGTATTAATTATTCATAAACTGGGTTTGGAATAAAATGGAAAACACAGAGGTTATAAACAAAAGTAATAAATGCCTGAAGAGTATAAATAAATTTGTTTTAAGTTGGACTTACTTCCAATTGATAATAATGTTTCGACCTCAATTAAATATATTTTTGGATTGATTTATATTTCCTGGAGCTCCAAATCAGAATCTATATTTTAATAGACAAAGTTATTATAACTTAATTTTCTTTTTTTTCGTGGTACTGGGGATTGAACCCAGGGGTGTTCTACCTCCGAGATACACCCCCAGACCTATTTTTTAATTTTTTATTTGGAAACAATGTCTCACTAAGTTGTAGAGGGCCTTACTAAGTTGCTGAGATTGGCCGTGAACCTGCGATCCTCCTGTCTGAATCTCCCAAGTACTGGGATTACAAGCATGTGCCACCACAGCTATAACTTAATTTTCTTAGTTTTAGATTTATGTCTAAATATTGTTACCTGCTTTTTGTGGTAAGCAATCTGACTTTCACCTGCTTTGGGCTGCACATGTGGAACACTCCCTGTTGCTTAGAAAGTTCTCCAGTACTGAACATGAATTTGCTTGACATGAAATCCTTTATTATCAGAATCAGTGTAGAGGTTCCATATTGTTATGAATAAAGCGTGTTTGAACAGCATGGATGTTCTCTCTTAAAGTTTACATAATATCATATATTTTAAAAAACCATGTCATGCTAACTTGTCTTCTTTCTAGAACACTCACTATCACTGAAAACCTTACTTTGTAGTCTAAAGAAATATATCAGATCTTGATTAGGAGAAAGGTACTGTATTTTGGGAGGTAAATTCATACATCCAGACTAGCAGGCTTTGTTTGGAAAGTGTTTTTCTTGGAGATAAATCCAGCTCCAAATTACGGAATATTAGTAAATGGCTCTAATTACAGTATAATAGTGCTTACTAATAACAACAGAAATACTAGAAATGTATTTTGGGTGCTCAAAATGATTTGCTTATTTCTATCACCATAACAACCTTATTATCCCCATTTCCCAAAGCCTGAGCTTTGAAATTGTATTAGGAAATGAGAAAGTAAACTAACTAGGGTAATCTACAGTGAGGTTTACATATATTTCAAAACTATTTGCAGAAGTGATAAAATAATTTTGATTATAACAGGAAAACTCACTATAAGTGACAGGTCAGAAAATACTCAGAAAACCATACAATAATATACAGCTCTACTTGGGTGAACACATTAAGTTTGTTTTCTGCTTTAAAAAGTTACTCACTATTTTATGTCTGTCTTTCTCTTTAAAGTGACTTGGATTTGGTTTTCACCAAATTTGGAACAGTTTTCTGTTCAGAAGCCCAGCTTGAAATAAAATGGCAGTTGATGATATTTTTCATATTGGCATACTTTGTGTAATATCCAGTGGCTCTTCAGTGGCATTTGAAACATAAATAGAAATTCCCGAGCCAGCTATCCTAAAAGCAAAACAATTGCTTAGATCACCATTGTGAGGCCATCAATATAGAGCTGCTTGAAAGCTGCTGAAGTCTATGTGTTCAGTTAAGTTTATGATACTTAAAGGCAGATGTTTGAACATAAAAAGAAAAAAAAAGTCCAAGAGTAAGTCAAGGAAACTGATAAGTATTCTAAAGCTATAAAATATAACATGCCAAATTTATAATCTCAAGTCTTGC
Organism: Glis glis; assembly: GCA_004027185.1. Taxonomy (NCBI): domain Eukaryota; kingdom Metazoa; phylum Chordata; class Mammalia; order Rodentia; family Gliridae; genus Glis; species Glis glis. Next base: position 26,199 of record PVJS01011257.1, on the reverse strand, counting down.
TCCAAGCCAGTATATCTGACTTGCAGAGCTATAAGAAATGACTGATATCCTAGTTTGCCCTGTTCAATCAAGGGGCTTATTTATTTATTTTGTGGTACTGGGGATTGAACCCAGAGGCATTCTACTTCTACCTCTGAGTTCCACCCCCAGCCCTATTTTATTTTATTTTTACATTTTGAAACAGGGTCTTGTTATCATGTACTGGCCTTGAACCTGCGATCCTCCTGTCTCAGCCTCCCAAGTACAGGGACTGCAGGTGTGCACCACTGCACCTGCCTCACTCATTTATTTACTCAACACATTTTATTTACAAGATATTCTTCTAGGTGTTGAGGATAAAGAAAAATGGAGGGAGACCTATAAAGTTATTATGGGACTGCCTTCTTGTGGGCATTAATAACCAGTAAATAAGCAAATGAACATTTACTCCACCAGGGAGTAGCAAGTGAAGAGGAAGTAGCAAGTAGCAAGGAGGAAGAAATCAAGCAAGGCAAACAGAATTGGAAATGCCAACAGTGGAGAGGGGGGAATACCATTTTCCTTAGGTAATAAAGCAGTTTTACTGAACAGATGTTAAATGAATAGAGAATTGAGGAAAATGAAAGAGCAAACCATTTAGATTTGGGAAATAAAAAATCCTAGACAAAGAATAGCAAGTCCAAAGACTTTAAGGTGAGGTGTGCTTGGGTGTGTAACAGAAGCCAAAAAGAGGTCTACGGGGTTTGCAAATGAAGCAAGGGTGAGATTAGCAGGAGATAACACCAAGGTGGTAGAGGGCTTCTAAAAAGTATTTGGGTTTATTTATTAGTGATGCTCAGTTACTGGAAAGTATTTTAACAGAGGAGTGTAATGGTCAGCTTTACATATTAAAAGAATTGTTCTGAATGTTATATTGATAAAAGACTATAGGGAACAGGAGAAGAAACAGTGAGTCTAGCTAGGGGGTTACTTATCCACATGGGAGATGAGAATGGCTTGGATATTTGGATTCTACACATGTTTGACGAGATAAAGAGAAGATGCTAAGGTTGGGAATGTGAGAAAAAGAGTACATAGTGGAATCCAAGAATTTTGGCCTCAGCAACAGGCAGAATGGAGTTGCATTGAACTAGGGATTCACTGTAAGTGAATGGGTTTGGAGCAGGAGGTGGGAATTAGGAGTCTGAGATAAATCTTGAAATGCTTAATGGAAAGTGAGTGATGTGAAATAAACAGTCATGAGATGTGAGATTGAGCTCTTTGGAGCTTGTCGACATATAGTTCACACTGAAAGCCAGGAGACAGATTTGGTAGGAAGTATTGGTAGTTAAGAAGAAATAGGATGCACCTTAAGAGGTTGCGAGATAAGGAGACACCAACAAAGGGGAGTAAAAACATGATGAGAGAAGCCAGGCATGGTGGTACACGCCTGTAATCCCAATACTTAGGAGATTGAGACAGGAGGATTGCAGATTCGAGGCCAGCCTCAACCACTTAGTGAGACCCTCAACAACTCAGGGAACCCTGCTTCAAAATAAAAAATATAAAGGTTTGGGGGTGTAGCTTGGAGGTAGAATGCCCTTGGGTTCAATCCCCAGTACCAAAAAAAAAAAAAAGCGATGAGAAAGAACCAAGACAGAGACATCCAAAGAGCCAAGTGAAGAAAATTTCAAGAAGGGAAGAATAATCGGCTGCGCCCAGTATGTCAGCAAATCAAGAAAGGTGAAGTGTAAGATCGCAATATTTGATTTGGTAATTTGGAGACCAGTGGTGATTTCTGACAAGAATTGATTTGCTAGAATGCAGGGACAAAAGCATAGCATAGTTGAAGTGCTTAGGGAAGAAGGGGAAATAAAGGGAGTAGAGAAGACCAGTACAGACAACTCTTTCAAGGAATTTTGTTGTAAACAGAAACAGGGTGATGGCTATGGAGGATATGAAGTCAAGGGCATTTTTGGTTTTCTTTTTTAAGATGGGATATATGTTTGCAAATTTGCATAAATGACATGTTATAGAGGAAAACCAATGATATAAGAGAAATCATCAAGATCACTGTAGCAATGTCCTTACTTTGGTGAGAGGTGATGGTATTCAGTGCCTCAAGAGAAGACTGGTCTTGGAACAGGGGATTATTCATCCATAGCCAAGGAATGGAGGGGCAAAGTTCCACCTTGTACTTGGGAGGTGGAGACTGGAGGATCCGCGTTTGCAGCCAGCCTCAGCTACTTAGTGAGGCCTTCTGCAACTTAGTGAGACCCTGTTTCAAAATAAAGAGTAAAAAATAGGGCTGGGGGTGTAGCCTAGAGGTAGAATGCCCCTGGGTTCAATCCTGGTACTACTGGAAAAAAAAACTATTATCCTATTAATCTCTACAACAACTCTATGGGAAGGTATTATTGTGCCTTTTTATAGATGGAAAAATATGGAGGCTTAGTGTGGACATTTTAACATGTGTCCCAATGTTCGACTATAATAATAAAAGTAGCTGAGGAATAGTTTCTGAACTTCGATCCTATATATTTTTGGCACATTGTTCCATAATGTTTTGTGACTACAATGAGACTATAGCTTCTGATGGTGCAATCAATGCCCCTTTAGCTCTCTAATCCTTTAATGCTTTAAACATATGAAGGAAGTCAATGTTAACATGAAGTAAAAGAAATCTATAGATGAGACCCATAATTTGGAAGTTTAGGTAAACCAACAGTTTTCACTAGACATGTTCAGGGAGGGTAGGGATATACAAAGAGCACTCCGACGGGCCAAAAACATAATAACATTAATGGAATAACACTTCAAAGATCCAAAGGCAGACCTCACATCATCTCTATTTTGATTCTTCTTTGTGACTATTCATTTATGAATAAGAAACTGGAGTTTGGAGAGGGTAAATGACTTATTCAAAGTCACTAATTTGTAACAATAGGTCTTGACTTGGGGGAAAAAAGAATATAGAACACACTTTCCTGGTATTCCATTTTAATCCCCCTCCATATTGCTATTAAAGTGGGACTTTTCAGTGGTCCCCATTTCAGCTAACACACATTAGAAATTTTTGATAACTTATTGGGAAAAAAGATAAGTGAGACACAGGACCTCATATTCTAGTAAAAGAAAGAAGATAAGCAATTAAAAAATTACTTCCAAATGTGGTCACTGTGCAATTAGAATTGTGTTGAGAATTCTAAGGAAGCACAGAAATTGGAGAGATGAATTTTGTTTAGGGTGAGGAGTAGAGGAGTGGAAAGGTTTCAATTTGTACATAATTCCAAGACATCCTTCTCAAATATGTTGATCATTACTGAACATTGAATTACAGGGCAGCACCTACTGATAAGAGCCAATCAGAATACCAGAGAAAGTGCTCCAACTTTTGTTATGCTTTCAGAGTTCTTATTTCTTTTCTCATATAGTTCTTAAACAATATTTTCTTGTACTTCCAACAATAGGAGTATAATTGAAAGTGTTAATATACACATATTTTTATACTCACAAATCTTACTCCTAATATTAAAAATTTAACAGAAAGCTATCTGATTTAGCATTGTTATAAACAAGTGATTTCAAAATAGCCAAGGGTCAGTATAACTAAGTCAGCCAACAGAAAGAACTCATTTCTTTTCAGAAACCTCAAAGTAATATTTACCTCTCAAAGTAATATTTACCTCAATGCCTAAGCTTGCAGCCCTGCAAATCTTAACTCGGGATGGAGAATTTTCAATGTGTATGATTATTCTATTAATCCTAGTTGACTATGAATTGACTCCCTTTAAGCAAGTCTCCCCACTTCTTCCTCCTCTCACCATTTCAACCCATTGAGAAATTAGTAAAATCAAAGAAGTATTGTACTTGTATTTTATTAATGAAAATCCTATATTTTCTGGAAAAGTAACATATAGAGCCTGGAGGGGTGAATTTATATGTGAGCCAAAGCACAGAGGTAGAGGCTTCTCTATTCCTTTCCTTACTCCACCACTGGTTTATTGTAAATTCTTACCCACTCAGTCTGTTCTGTAATTCTCTGGAAGCTCAAGGAGGCATTCTCCTATGACAGGGTACTGAGTTAGGATATTAGGACACTGAGAAAATGAGACACAACCACCACACCAAGATTAGCCCTTCATGCAGCATTCATCCATTTGCACATTCATTTATTCAACCAATAATTATCGGCATGTACTACACAAGACACAGGAGGACAGAAAGGTGAGTGCAGATGCAAGCAAGGTGTTTGATATCAGGTAAGAGAGGCAGATAGGAAAACCTCTCACTGCACCTGAGTCAGAGAAAACATCCTGCCTGCATACTTGATCAAAATCTTTATTTCAATGGAGACAAGCTACACTCCTATGTTTCCTTGAGGCAGAAATTCTCAAGGAAATGTCACAGGTATGCAAAGCAACTGAAGGCTGGACTCTGTCTCAGCCCTTGCTAATCACAGGTGGGGCCAAACATCCAGGCCAAATGCAAGGGAAATGAAAAGGAAGTGCCCCAAAGATGCCTTAGACTAATGTAAACAGAGAAAATGTTGATATCAGCTGAACAGATGCAAAATGATTTCTATTTTTAAAACTGCCAAAGTATAGAGAAATCAGAACAAGTAGCTATAGCCAGGAACCTCTTCAGAAAATACAGGGTGATATAAAAGTCCAAGAGGCACTTATAAAAAATGAAAAGAAAATCCATATAGTCGTTTCACTTCACAGGGAAGGATGGGGAACATCGATTGTCATAAGATCGCAAAGGGTTTTACTCAGTAGCTAAATGGCTTAATCCACTAGAAGTTTGGAGTTGCTTCTTTAATGAAGCCATCTCTATAATGAATGGACCCTTCAACCTCCACAAAGAAAAAAAATGGCAGGGAGTGTGTCAACCTCCAATAAATTGTGTAGGAGGTAAAATGATCAATAAGAAGTCTCTCTCACTGTCACCTTAAGGAGCGACTGGCTACAGAAATGTGCAACAGAGTGGAAAAATAGTGGTAGTGGTAGATGTGGTGAAGAATCCCAAAAACCAGAAAGTAGTGTGTGTGTGTGTGTGTGTGTGTGTGTGTGTGTGTGTGTGTATTCTACAGGCAAGAAGAAAAGATTGTAACATGGATCTGTTTAATCAAATTCTAAGAAAGCGCTAGGACCAGAGATTAATCTCCTGTCATCTACTGACATCTACCAAATATAAGGTAGCTTAGTATCTCTAATTCCTTGGAATGTTTCAACAAATCATGATAAGAAGATCCCTTAGAGAAACTGTATAATACTGTATAATACGTTTTTAAAAAAGATTTGGAATTTCAGAATAATCAAGATGTGTTTGTATCATGATTTATTGTAGCATCCCTTATTTTTATTTTTTCAAAATAAAATCCCAAAAAAACTTAAACACATACGCCAAATTCTTGAACACTGAAACATAAAAATGAATGTTAAAATGGATTGTTTTTCATAAAATTAATAAAGGCAAGTGCCACAAGCATGACTTTCAAATACATCTTTCCCACAGGGAATATCTGGGATTGCCTCAGGTTATAAGGCATGTAAGGAGACAAGAAATGCTAAGTGGGAAGTTACACAGTACAGAATTTTTTAAACTTGCCTTGTTAGGGCTAATTACCATAGATGAAAAGGGCTAGATAACTTAGAGTATTCATTAGCTCTTTCACTCCACTAAGCAGCCGTCCCCAAAGTGCTAATATCTTCCCTACTACATTCTTAAAATGTTTCATATTCGCTATTCATGATTCACACTTCTAAAAAACCAACTTCCTGATTAATGCCTAAATGCAGAGTATAAAATGTATTTCAAAAATTAGCACAGGACTCAGAGGTGTGAGCCTGCCTATCTTAAAGCCTTTAGGAAAATTGTTTAAAAAGGAAAGAAGGAAGGAAGAGAGGGAGGGAGAAAAGGGGTGGGAAAGAAGGAAAGAGGGAAACTTACAACCATTATTAGCTTTCCCCACACAACCATTCATTCTCACATCCATCCATCCTTTCTCCAAAGAACTGTGATGATGCAGTCACATGACTGGAGTGCACGAAGGAACCTGCCATGTTTCAAAGCCTTAGGATTGTAGGCATTCCCACTCCCCTTCACAATAAAGATAATATGAATTCCATGGTTGCTGCTTTATGAGTAAGAGGCCAACTTTGCATGCTTTGTGCTACATAATGATTCCACCCCTTGGCCACCAGATTCTCTAGTGGAGTGATTTCTCAATTCAGTCATCACTACAGTGTTTCCTCAATTTACAAACATTACAAACATTCAGGTTGTGCATCAGAGAAAAAGTGTTTTAACTCTCTCCACAATCAATAGATGGCAACCGATAAATTACAAACAACCTTTGTTGACCTCCCCTATGCTTTGGGGAGGTGAAGGGAGAGATTGTTTATCATTTGCTTTATCTTAAAAACGAAAAACAGAAGGCAAATATCCTCCCAGGAAACATGCATACCATTACCTCAAGTCAACCTAAGTGATTTTAAATATCTTCTGATTCATGTATTTATTTTTCAATTCTCAGCAGCTACCTTCAGTCATTCGAACTTACTATGTGGTATTAACATCATGCTTCCACATCACATCTGGTATTAACATCATGTGGGTTGCACCCAGATTGAGTTTTCTACTTTGATCATAGTGCCATAAATTACCAGATAAAATCCAAACTCCCTAATTGGACATTAAGCCTACCACAGTTAGACTCCAACTGACTTTTACAGTCTTTTCTTTAACAATAAAGTAAATCTCTATTTTAGCCAATTGCCCTACAACTTGTTCACCCAGACATATCTTGATCATTTGTGATAAAATACCTTTCCCTTTCCCCTCTCCTCTGAGCAGGCCTCATCACCTCTGTCTCATGCAAATGCTCCATTCTGGCCTCTCTAACCAACCTGCACATTCTCCCACCAATCTGCTTTTAGGTGTCCCTAACTTTCTTGAAACATTCAAACTTTATGTGACTTACTAATTATTGTACTACAGGCACAAATGCTTTTAAAATACCTTTATAAAATTTGTAATGTAAATCTATAAATCAGAAAAAGTCATTATAAGCCAATGAATTATAATTTTTAGCTTCAGAACATATAAATAATACTTGGGTGTATTAACTCCCATATTGGCTCATATTCTTGTTTTGTGGCAATTTCCCTGTGTATCTGATTTCTCTTTTATGAGGGTAAATGTCCAGGATGCATTTAGTCTCTAGTTTACAGTGCCAGGCAGAGAACCTTATACAAATCTGTGCTTATCTTACATACTTAAATGTTGAAACCACAAATGACATAATTCAGTTATCTTTTTAAGTAATAAATTTGTCATCTAAAATCAACAACAGACTTTGGTCTAATATATAAATTATCCTAATTATTTGAATTTTTATGGAGTGCTTTTTTAATCCCGTGAAACACGTAAACAAAGGAAAACTTTAACTGCCGGAATTGTCTACCTGATGTTAACAAATCCACTTATTGTTATCAAATTGACCATTGAAAATTATCTGGCATTTCAAAAACTCCTAGATGCCATGTATCACACTCTTGATTATATTATCATGTTTATATTTGTCTAATGTCTTTATTTTTTAGTAGACTGTCCATTCCATGAGAGTAGGGACTATCTCCCTTGTTCATTTTCGTATTTCCAGTACTTGCAATAAGTGCCTGGCATGTGGCAGGAGTTTGGTAAATATTTGCTGGATCAATGAATTAAAGGATGAATAACTTAAAATCAATAAATTAAAGAACAGCTAATAGCATCGGTGCACCTACTTCTTTGGATTCTGGTTCATCATAACTGGACAGCTCTTCAGATATACTCACCTGGCTAATGTGAGTATGACATTTCCTCCATGTGAAATGTCAGATTTGAGCCAATGGCTTCCGTCTAGTGCAGTTGTCAGTAACAGAAGCAGCAGAAATGCCAAGAGAAGAAAGCAGAGTCCTGTGCACATGGTATGGAAGGGGAATGCTCAACTGGTGGATTTCTTGGGGTCTTGAAACATCAGAATCATGTACTAGTATTGCCTGACAATGATGGAGGAGATGTTGTTGGTCCAGAGCCTATTGATGGGAGGATGTCAAAACAGGGATACTGTGTCCTGGCATTCTCAGAAGTAATGTGTTCTGGGAACAAATGATTTGTGATCATGGTAGGACTGCTGTAGAAGACCCTGGTCATGTACCTCATGGAGCACATGACTCTAGCTGTACTTACTTTTTTTTCATTGCCGATGCTACAACTGGACTTCATGCTATGAAGGCTGTTGCTGCTACTCCCGCTGTTGTTGGAGGCAGGGTAGACCCCTCCCTGCTGACAAATGTCCTAGTAAAAAGGCCCTCCTATCCCCACGATCGAGAAGAGGGTCATCTTCTCCCCATCACACAAAGCCTCTTCATTATCTGTATTAGCAGAAATCACTTACTTGTCAGGGCCAATTCAAGTGGGGTGTCTGGAAAGCTGGAAGACCAAAGAGCTCATTGATTTTTATATGATGTTATCAAGAAAACAACTATTGTGAGAGCACCAAATGAGTGTTTTCACTTTTCAATCATTGTTTACTATCTTGGATGCATGGACAAAATTTTCATCTTCAGCGTGCATCTCCTTGTACACCCAGAGTCCTTTTGTAGATAACCTATAATTTGCATTCAAAAGGAGAGGATGGGATGCTCACACAATCATAGTTCTGTGGTGTCCCTCTCACCTAGCTCAGTATTTATGGCAAGTTTCTGACCTCAATAGTGAATTGCCATTATTCTGAGTTTGAATCAACAGGATTATAATGAAAATAACAGAATGCTGAAGTATAGTTCTGACTCAGGATACAAGGAAAGCTATAAAGATTTTCAGGTTCATGTGAAGAAGAAAAATAGGAACCTAATTTAAAAAAAAAACAGGCCTGCAGAAGATCTATGGCATCAGTGGCAGACACATCGCACCCTAGAGAGCAGTCACCTGGTGTTTGAATAAGCAAATAGCAAGACTGAGTTTTTATCTTGTGGGGGAGGAACATATGAGAGCAAAATAGAAGTACTAAATGTAAATTATTCATTACCAGCAGAATAATATTTTAGGGAGGAAAACCAAAGAATAGAGCTTGAGGGAAACTACCTAGAAATGAGTTCTAATAGGTTTTATATCTTTGAAAATTATCTAAAACAAGTTCAGAGCTAAACTAAATGACTGTGTAGCTCAGAGGTAGAATGTCTCTGGGTTCAATCCCCAGTACCGCAAAAAAAGTTCCCCCCTTCCTTCCTTCCTTCCTTTCCTTCCTTCCTTCCTTCCTTCCTTCCTTCCTTCCTTCCTTCCTTCCTTCCTTCTTTCCTCCCTCCCTCTTTCTTTCTTTCTTTCTTTCTTTCTTTCTTTCTTTCTTTCTTTCTTTCTTTCTTTCTTTCTGTATTGGGGATTGAACCGAGGGGGATTTCTACCTCTGAGCTATACCCTCAGTACGATTTTATTTATTTATTTTTATTTTTAAACACCTATTTTTATTTTTATATTTTTACTGGTGCAATACAGACTCATGTCATAATGTAGTTCATAGTAATAGTGGCATAAATATACACAGCATTTGGTCCAGGGTCTCACTAAATTGCTGAGGGTGTCTCCAAGTTGCTGAGGGTGGCCTTGAATTTTCAATCATCTTGACTCAGCCTCCTTCAAGGAATCTCCTCAATTTACTCCTGTTTTTTATAGCACTGAACTTTTCCAAATGATCATATTTGCTATCTTGACCTAGCGGGTACCTTAGTGTGAAAGGGCTGCTAATGCAGATGGAAACAATTCTAGTTTTTAAATTACTGATTGCTGTGTAGTTTTGGATGAATAAAAATATACCAGAAAAACATGACAATAAAAAAAGAGAAAGGAAAAGAAGGGAGTAAAGAAGAAGGGAGTGAGGGAGGGGGAGATGGAGGAAGGGAGGGAGGAAGGGATGAAGGGAGGCAGGAAGGCAGGCAATTGGGAAAATCAGACTAATCTAGTGCTCGCTTTGGCAGCATGTATACTAAAATTGGAACAATACAGAGAAGATTAACATGGCCCCTGCACTAGGATGACACGCAAATTCATGAAGCGTTCCATTAAAAAAAAGACTAGTATAAAAATTATCGGCAGCCTTAGGAACTGGTGCTTACAATTTTGATGGTTTTCTGATTTTAACCCAGTTATTTACATAGTGCACATTTTAGATCAGTATTTCACAATTTTTTCCTTTCCTTTTCTTAATATCATTTAATTTTGGTCACTTCCATTAGAGAGCAGATTAATTTTTAGGACTTCTTTCAAATTTACATTAGCTTGTTTTCCAATTTCCCTTTGGACTTTTTTAGATGAAACAGATTTTATTCTCTATAATCCTAATTTTTCCTTCCTTCAAGGATTAAAACAAATAATAACAATAACAAAAACAACAAAATGGCTTTATTCTCCACAAGTAAAGGCAGTCACACTATCAGACTCCAGTCCGCTGCTCCTGAGATGGGGCTTGCCAAGTGTGCTCACTGCGGAGGCTGACCTCTCCCTCCAGTCAAAAGGCATTCTGGGAAGTGACCATTTGTGCACTGTGGAGATGGGCCCTTGAGTTCAATTTCTTTTTTTTTTTTTTTTTTTTTTGCGGTACCGGGGATTGAACGCAGGGGCGTTCTACCTCTGCGCTATGCCCCTGGCCCCATTTTTTATACTTTATTTTGAAACCGGGTCTCACAAAGTTGCGGAGGGCCTCACTAAGAAGAGAGAGAGAGAGAGAGAGAGAGAGAGAGAGAGAGAGGGAGAGAGAGACAGTGAGAGAGTTGAGGCTGGCCACGAACCTGTATCCTCTGGTCTCTGCCTCCCAAAGTACTGGGATTATAAGTGTGCGCCACCACTCCCGGCCGGAAGTGACCATTTGTGCACTGAGGAGATGGGCCCTTGAGTTCAATTTCTATTCTGCCACTTGCATGCTTATGAATGCAAGTGAGTTATTTAATTTCTGTGCCTCAGTTTCTTCATTTGGAAAACAAGTATATAATAGTAGCTTCCTTAAGTAGGTGTTTTGTGAGAAAATAAATTATTTAGAAGAGTGCTTAACACACTAAACTTGCCATCTGAGAGGTTGTTGTTGTTATAAACTGCATCTGTTTATGGATGCCCTAAAAAAAGATCTAAATTGATACTCCATTTCTTTTCTTTTTTAACAAAACACATTATACAGAATCTATTATGGTGTTGTTTTGTTTTCCTTAGAATTTTTGTCTAGAAAAATAAGTTTTAATTCAGAAATGAACATGCATTACTTTAATGTAATGACTTTTTTTTTTTTTTTTGCGGTACCAGGGATTGAATCCAGGGCGTTCTACCTCCGCGCTACATCCCCGGCCCTATTTTTTATACTTTATTTTGAAACTGGGTCTCAAGAAGTTGCGGAGGGCCTCACTAAGTAGAGAGAGAGAGAGAGACAGGGAAAGAGAGAGAGAGCTGAGGCTGGCCGCGAACCTGGATCCTCCGGTCTCTGCCTCCCAAAGTACTGGGATTACAAGCGTGCGCCACCATGCCCGGCCTTAATGTAATGACTTTTTTTTCAGCAATATCACATGGATTTTTCCCCTCAAATTCTATTAAAGGGAAACAAGAACTTCTTAGAGCCATTAAAATACTAATTAAGAATAACCTTAGCCAGGTATGTTGGCACCTGTAATTCCAGTGCTTGGGAGGCTGAGACAGGAGGATCATAGATTTGAGGATAGCCTCAGAAACATAGCAAGACTTTCAGAAACCTAGTGAGATCCTGTTTTCAAACAAAAAATAAAAAGGGCTGGTCGTTTAGCTCTAAGGTAGAATGGCCCTGGGTTCAATCCCCAGTGCCACAGGAAAAACAAAGAATAACCCTGGGCAAAACATAAAATAAAAGAATATATAATCCCAGTGGAAACATTTAGTTTCATAAAATTCACCCCATAGACAAAAGTATAGATGATCCTATTTATATAGGGCAAGATCACCAATGCTGCATATCTCAATGTTTTAATCCCATTTGTCCAAAATGTTAAATGGGAAAGGGAGTCCAGTTATCACTGACAATGTCCTAAATAATAAAATAATCTTGAGGAAAGAAGAATTGCTGGGTCATTCTAGGCCTGAAGCTCCTGAAACAGACAAGACTGGAAAGGGTGGGGGGCTATTAAAATGGAAATGTAAGACACTTTCTCATTGCTAAGGTCACCTGGAGAATAAGCTGTCTTGGTTATGGGAAATGCCAGCCAGATGCATCTACAATGTTGCTCTCTCTCTTGCTTTTGCAGGACATCTGCTTCCCTACTGGCCCTACCCTACATCTCCACAGCTAACATATTAGAAGTGTTTTCTGAGCCAGGAGGGCAGCTCTAATCCTCCCCACATGGTGCGCTCCTTAGACCACGTACACATGCAGGGATCACATTGGCTGTGCAGAGTCAAGTTGGCATTTTTGGATATATAAACCATTAATTCCAAATCAAGCAATTCAAATTATTCATTAAGTTGTCCAAATGATTAAATTGACAGGTTTTGTTGTTTTTATTTTTTTTTGTGTGGTACCGGGGATTGAACGCAGGGGCGTTCTACCTCCGCACTACGCCCCCGGCCCTATTTTTTATACTTTATTTTGAAACCGGGTCTCATGAAGTTGCGTGAGGGCCTCACTAAGCAGAGAGAGAGAGGGAGAGAGAGAGAGAGAGAGAGGGAGAGAGAGAGAGAGAGAGAGAGAGAGAGAGAGATGAGGCTGGCCGTGAACCTGGATCCTCTGGTCTCCGCCTCCCAAAGTACTGGGAATTACAAGCGTGCGCCACCATGCCCGGCAAATTGACAGGTTTTGATCCTTTCATTGTCATAAAATATAAAGGAGGCAAATCCTCTATTTCTCAAGAGCTTCTTGAGAAACTGAGCAAAATGTTACAGAGATGGGAGACATCCTTTATTTCCCTATCCACACTAGATAGATACCCAAAATATCTACACAGTAGACAGGCATGTACCAGGTGGGCATACAGTATTTCTCTAGACTTGTTGTTCTACAATGTAAGGAAAATCAGCAAAATGGGTATTATGACATGGATCTTAAATATGCCCCAAAGGCCATGTATTGAAAGCTTGGTCCAAGCCAATGGCGCTGATAGGAGCTAGTGGAACCTTTAAGAGGTAGGACCTAGTCAGAAGAAGTTAGGTCATTGGGTGTGTGCCTAGGAGGGGACATTGGGACCCCAGCCCTTTCCTCTTTCTTTTTGTTTCTGGTCATCATGTGGGGATCAGTTTTATTCCACCACATGGTTCCAACCATGATGTTCTGTCTCTCTATAGGCCCAAAGTGACAGGACCAAGCAATTGTGGACTGAAACCTTTAAAACCATGATTCAAAATGAACCTTTCCTCCTTTTTTTTTTTTGAGGTACTGGGGATTGAACCCAGGGGCATTTTACCTCCAAGCCACACCCCCAGCTCTATTTTTTATTCTTTATCTTGAAGCTGGGTCTCACTAAGTTGCGGAGGGCCTCACTAAGTAGCTGATGCTGGCCGCAAACCTGGATCCTCTGGTCTCATCCTCCCAAGTACTGGGATTACAAGTGTGTGCCAGCACCCCCGTCTCCTTTCCTCCTTTTAAGTTTATTTTTCTCAGGTATTTTGTTACAGTGATGGAAAACTGACAATGGGTTTCAGTGGTGTCCTAACAGTGAATTCCTAAGATATTTTATACTTTTAGTGTTAGATATTATGACCCAAACTGGTTTCTAAACTGGCTCATTCAATATGAATAATTATAATGGCAAGCAGTTAATATTATATAAATAGCATATAATCCCTTTTTAAATGGCACACATGCTTATTTTTTGAGGCATATTTACCTGTCTAATTTAGCAGGGGAAAAAGATCACAGGCAGGTAGCCAAAGAAGGAAAATAGAAGTTAGAGATTCAGATCAGAAAGAAAAAATTTCCATATATTTTGGACAAGCAAAATCATTTCAAAGTCAAATCTGTCAGAAATTGGAAGCCAGCTCAGTTAGGACAGTAAAGAAAATAACAGTTTGGACATTTTGACAGGTATAGAAAAGGCATATGGTATGGCTGGTTAATTCAGTTAGAATATGATATTAATTGGGTAAAAGTCATTCTTGTGATTAAATCCTTCATTTGCACTTCAGTTTCTATAGGGTAAAAGCCCAAGATGAACTGCTTACAAAGCCCTTCCCATGGCCTTCTGGTCTTGCCTTCCTCTTCTGTCTCCTGTCCCTCTTCTCCTCCTCCTTGGGCTTAAGAAAATGCTAGAGCAAAGTTCTCTTGGCCACTGCCTGTGAGTGCTGCTCTCTCTACCTGGACAGCTTCCCTGGACCTTCCCTGTAAGAGCTCCTATTCAGCATCCCCCTGGGATACCATCTGCAACCTCTCTGAGTTCCCTCAGGCTAGCTTCAGACACTTTATGTTAATTGCTCTTTGAAGACCAGGATTATGCTTTTCATTCATAGAAGACAAAATAAAAACCTGGGGTTTTGAATCTAGTAAGTGTTCAATACACTGAATAATTCTTGGAATGAATGAATGAGTCCAGTTAGGAGCTTGAAATTCCAGAAAACACCGACTACTCCCCACCTTGGTTATTGTCATCTGAGAGTTATCTTTGGTTACAAGAGGAAATTGATGACAGGTCAATGGAAGCTCATTGTCCATAAAGGGGAAAAGCAATTAAATTAAATTGTGGGTTGGGAGTAACAGTGGATCAATAATGTCATTTTCCTTTTTAAAGGACAGCCACATTTAGCTATCAAATAATTACAAGGACGTTTAAATGTTTGAAGTGTTACTATAAAGTAAAGAAAGGATTTTAACAAACAACCCATGAAAACCCATGTCATGTCATTAACTTAAGGTCACACTGTCACAGATACATTTTACATATTGTTTTATAACAATTAATAGGTAAAATAGCTTATAAACAATCTAAGGAGTTTCCATAAACATATTTATAATTTAAAAAACAGTTATATTTGCAAGAGTATAATAATAATTGTAAGCTATTTATTTTAGTAGAACAGTTTTTGGTTGTGAAAGATATAATAATGTATGAAGAGACCAATAAAGGAACACATCCTGGATGCTCTGATAAACAGGACTCGTTTCTCAGGATTCCAGGTTATTTCTAAAGATGCTGAATTTGAGTTTTTCAAACCATGGAAAACTTGTTTTATAAGCAACTTTATTCCCACGGTCGTGTCAGCCCAACTTCCCAAAACAATAGTGTGTCAGAGCTGAGGGATGTGGGGGTAACTGTCGAAAAAAGTTAAACTACTAGAATTTCCTGTTGGACTTGAATATAGGCAGCCTCAAAGAAACAATAGGGCAGTTAATGAGAAAGGAAGACGGTTCAAGAGTTAATTCTATCTACTTCCAATTTTAAGTCATACAGGGAAAGAAGAATTTCATCCAAAAGGCCCTCAACCTATTTCCAGCCGGGCTTATGTATTTCCTTTTATTTTTGGTCTTTGCAACATTGTAAAAATATAGGGAACTCACACAACTGCCCCATCTCTCCTCATATTTTCATGTACCACTGTCCCAGTACTGATGCTCTGGGCTGCTTTGGGTAATTAATGCATCTTTACGGTGGAAAACTATCTTTGCCATAATGGTACAATGGTTACAATGCTTAATAATCTTAAATTCAAGATGAATTTAAACACTGAAAAACATTTTGTGTTTGCAAATGGCTTACTTTCTGACATAAACTAGAAAGGGGAGACTAATACCTGAGGCAAATTTTATTTCATTTTCACCATTTTACTATTTTTGTTTTCCTTTTCATTTGCTGGGATGCATGTAAGTTAAAAATGTTAGCCTAAATTTTAATCCCCCAAATTAAATGTCCAAATATTTTCAGTGTCTTGCTTCTAAGTATTTTGTGTTATTACTGGTGTAGTTTTTATGACTATGATTAATGGACCTGAATAGTAAGATCAAAAGCCTAGGAAACAGAAATATTCTTTAGGTTTTCTCTTCTGAGCAGTATTTTTTGGCAGGGATATATGAAGCATCTCTGAGTCCTAAAACCGTTGCTCTAATACACACATAAGCATTCAAAGTCACAGATAGGTATAATACACAATCATGTCTAAGCAATGTATATCTGTGCCCCCAAATGGAGAGATTAGTCTAGCTTTTCACTAAACAAAAGGCTGTTCTATGTTTAATCCTTAACTCATTTGTTTCTTTCAAAAGTACTCTTCTATTTAAATTTGTTACAATCCCCCATTGCAACCAAATCCTATTATCACAAATCCTTTCTTACTGCCGGCAGCCGGCCCCTTGAACACAGCAGATAATGCACCTTATGTACCATGTAACCCCATGTGAGGGGTCCCCCCCCCGAGTGAGGTAAGCATGTCAACGGCTGTAGGAGGGGTTCTTCAGGAGGAATGGGGGCTCTCCAACACTGTTGAGAGGGCAAACTCAACTAGCAATACCAGCGGCCCTAGTCACATGGCTGCCACCAGGAAGCAGGGGACACAGCAGTCCAGAGGTAAAATGACAACAAAGTCTAGCTTACTTACTGGACGCCAAGAAAATCTTGGGAAGTGCTTATTCACCTAAATTTTACAACTGGGCTGGTGTGCTGGGTTTTCCAATTGTATCGTTCATATTAACTCAATTTCTTCATCGATTGTTTCGCCTGATGTTAAACAGATCTGATGGCCACTCCAGCCACCACTGTAGGTGTTTATTTAAAGAACACGTTATCCCACAGTCCGTTCTCCATTGTACAGCTCTTCTGGAACATTTTCATGTCAACCAAGCCCCCTGGGATTTTAGAAGTGATGAATCCTAAAAGATGTTTTCCCCACAGAAACCACAAGGTAAATGTAACAAGTAATCAATCTTCTGAGAGGCAATCAGGCAGCCACTTAACGAACATACTACACAAACAAAATAATTAATCTAAGCACTGTCCTGAATAGTAATTAATCTAATCGGCTCCAAGTGATGTGTTCATTCACTGTACACTATTTTGTTTCATAGTTGTCATAGTTAAAGGTGTCAGAGACAGTACAAATGTGTTAACCAGTTTAACGGAATACTAATTTCAAGAGGAAAGTGTGACAGAAATGTTTATGCAGTGTGGGATGTTTGTGCCTTTGTTTGCAGAGAGGAACAACACCTATCAATGTCACAGTAAAACAAAGAGGACAAATGCTTTCAAATAAAAGAGGAAACAGGAGCAATGCCACCAACCATTAGGCAAGTCATTCCAGACCTGAGACAGTTATAATATGATCTAGAACAATAATCGTTTTCTGGGGAAGGGCAGGTAAAGTTAATTATAAATGCTCTGATGAATGAAAAAAAAAAGAAAAGAAAAAATAGAGAGTCAAAAGAAAACCCTTTTCTCTAAGATTTGTGACACCCAAATTGAGAAGAAAGGCTGGTTGACTTTGTGGAGAAAAGGAGAGCTAATTTTGATAATTTGCAGTAATCCTGCCTTAGCTGTTTCTTTTTTGGAATCCCCAATTCAATCATTTCAAATTTTATCAGTTGCCGGGCGTGGTGGCGCACGCTTGTAATCCCAGTACTTTGGGAGGCGGAGACCGGAGGATCCGGGTTTGGGGCCAGCCTCAGCTCTCTCGTTCTCTCTCTCTCTCTCTCCTTAGAGTGAGGCCCTCTTCAACTTCATGAGACACGGTTTCAAAATAAAATATATAAAAAAAATAGTGCCGGGGGCGTAGCGCGGAGGTAGAACGCCCCTGCGTTCAATCCCCGGCACCGCAAAAAAAAAAAAAAAGTTATCAGTTAACGCTTATCATTGGACTTCCCTTTATGTCATGAAGACATTATTGCAGGGTGGCTGCAGCCACAAATGGAAAGGAATTGCCAGGTTGCTCTTAGAACTGAAACGTGGTTCACCAGTGTAATGTACAGTGGTATTCAGCCTCAATTTAGGTCAGACCCTACAGAGTAACAGGTACTTTTTCCAGACTGTTTTAACCCACAGAAGTCAATTGAGACCACCTTCCGACTTTTAGGCTGGTTTGGGGAAATATCCACGGAATTGAGATTGTGGATTTCAAAGGGCTTGGTTATAAAAAGTTTTCCTTGGCATATTTTAGTTCTTGGATGGAAAAGGGAGTAAATAAAGTAGGCATTCTTGAAACAAAACAAAACAAACACTAAGATCTATCTTCATACTGCAAAGAGGGTGTCAGGATATGCCGATTTTGCAGTGTCTGCACTGGGCCCAGGCCCATCTCCATCTTGGTAATATTCCCCACAAGTTGGTTGAACAGGAGGGCTGTTCTAAGTGGTCACATTGGTACTAGATACAGCTATCTCCTTGACTATAGATAACTGAAATAGGAATGCATACTTGCGCCAAGGGAGCAAACTGTAGTCTGGTCTGAGGCAGTAAGATACTCTTTCCTAGAAATTTGGAATTCAGTCACCAAGAGACTGTGTTTGCTAATTCTGGGGAGCCCTGACGTAAAGCCAAGTGAAGTGCATGCAGGAATCAGTGCATTAGTGAGCCTGATCTACTCACATGGAAGAATTTGGAAAACAATAACACCGAGTAGAGAAAGTTGGTCTGCTAAGACATCCAGGGTAAGGGCCCAGAAGCAGACCAAAACAGCATGAAATGGCCAAGAACTGGAAGAATTCTGGCCTCATATGGCTGAGCTGTCTGCAATTTCCTATTTCTAGAGGTTGGTATGTTTGCCTGTTGGATCTGTCCATTAAATATAATGCTCAACAGGCATTGGTCTCTCTGACTTTAATATAACACTTCTTGAGTTAGAATAAGAAAGAATAACTCCTTCCTTCCTTCCTTCCTTCCTTCCTTCCTTCCTTTCTTCCTTCCTTCCTTCCTTCCTTCTTATTCTTACTTTCTTTGTGGTACTAGGGATTGAACCCAGAGGCATTCTACCTCAAACCTATACCCCCAGCCCTTTTTTATTTTTTATTTTGAAACAGGGTCTTGCTAGGTTTCTGAGAGTCTCACTAAGTTGCTGAGGCTGGTTTCAAACCCCAGCCTCTCAAGTACTAGGATTATAGGTGTACACCACCTGCCAAGCTACTATTTGTAATTTTCTATTTGAAAAATCTGAGACCAGGCATATAATTATCAAGTAGAAAATTAGTTACTGGATTACAGAAAATGATATGTCATGGAACTTCTGTAAAAGATCTCCTACAAAAGGGAGTGACAGTGATGACTTTAATTTGACTTGGAAAAAAAGCAATCAAAATAGCAACATTTATAGAAATGCTTACTGCTATAGTTTGCATCTTGAATGTCCTCCAAAGGCCCATGTGTTGAAGGCTTGGTCCCCAGCATGTGACACTACTGGGATGTGGTGGAGCCTTTAGGAGGCAGGGCCTAGTGAAGGAAAGTTAGGTCATTGGAGTGTGTGCCCTGAAGGGGATGTTAGGACCCTGGGTCTTTCCTGTCTCTTTGTTTCCCGGTCATCATGAGGTCATACGCTGTCATACACTCTTGCCACGAAGTATCATGCCACTACAGTCCCAAAGCAATATGGCCAAATGACCATGGACTGAAGCCTGAATCCATGAGCCAAAATAAACATTTCCTTCTTTCAAGTTATTTATCTCAGGTATTTTGTTACAGCAATGTAAAGCTGACTAACACACTTACTATATGCCAGGTTGGCTTATAGTCATCTAAGCATTTATATTTAT
Source organism: Glis glis (assembly GCA_004027185.1). Lineage (NCBI taxonomy): Eukaryota > Metazoa > Chordata > Mammalia > Rodentia > Gliridae > Glis > Glis glis. Next base: position 6,530 of record PVJS01011257.1, on the reverse strand, counting down.
GAATCATTCAATTTCCATAACATTCTCTGATGGAGATGTTATTTTGCCCATTTTATAGATGAGGAACTGATGCAGAAAGAAATTAAATAAAATGTTGAGGTCACACAACTAATACACAGGCAGAAGTCAACTACGGAGTTGGGTCCCACAGCCTACCATCCTAAACTATATACTCCTCTGTCCTCAATACTTCAGTATATGGACCATCCTATGCCTTGAGAAGATTACAGATTATGATAAAAGCAAGGATGGAAAAAGTATAAGCTGTGTTCAAGGAATAGTCCAATTTGCCTGAAAGCAATGTGCTTATGGACAAATATAGGGAGAGAAAACTGCAAAGGCGGTGAGAACACAGTGTCCTTAATGCTTGATTAGGGAGTCTGGCCACCTAGGATTCTGAGTAACAGAGTGACATGATCAGAGTTGAGTTATAGGAGGCTGTCTGTTAGAGCCAGTGTCATGGTGAGAAGACTTCATGTATTAAGCTCAGGGTTGATATTGTTAAGTCATGAGGGTTGTAATCTCATCAGTAAACTAAAATGGATTTATCTGGGTGGTAACCTAGGCCAGTGGTGTATGGTTGGTAAGGTGGGTCCCTGGTGTGTGACCTTAGGGATGGTGTTTGTGTCTTTGCACCCCCTTGCTTGCTTGCTCTCTCTTGCTTCTGGCCTCCATGATGTGAGAGAGCAAAGCCCTTGCGCTCTGTTCCATTTCTCTCTGCTTCCTGCCACCATACCCTGAGCTCTAGACCCCGGACTCATATGGACTGAACCCTAAGAACTCCAACAACTGTGAGCAAATAAATCTTCCTTCCTCTAAATTGTGTGATCAGGTTTACACAATGAGAATATTGACTAAGACAGGTTCAACTATGGATGTTAATTTAGATATCAATGTAGTCATTTGAGTAGAATTTTCATGACCTTGAACTGATGTCATGGACAGGAAATGGAAAGCAAGGGCAGTCCAAGGGATTGTTAGTTAATTTGGTACCTAGATGCTAAGGTGTAGGAGTTGGCTCAGATATAGAGTTGTTGCTGGGATTGTAAGCCTCAGAGAATTTAAGTATGGTGATTCCATTAAAAAGGTTAAAAACCAAAAAGAGGAATTTGTTTGGCTGGAATGCAAGTGAAAAGACAAAGTGTGTGTGTGTGGTGGGGTGGGGGGTCGTGAATAGTGCCGTGAAATGAGATTCCATAAAATAGATTCCACAGCCCAAGTTAATGAAAACATTTATTCATCAAGAGAAGGCTCTATTATGCACAACTCAGCCTTTTCATTAAGATGTGGATATGCAAAATATTTTAGTAAAATTTCCATTAAAAATAGTTTTTAAAAGTTTTGGCACTTAGAGAGATAAAACCATCAACTAGAAAAGTCAATCATCTGGAACACATTCTGTTCCCAGTGATTTTGCATGATTTGAAGCATGACAGCATGAAATTTCTTCATCAAATTCTTTTATCATTTTTTCTTTGAAATTTATCTTGCATGACTGAAGACATTAAAAAGAGATAAAGAATAGCATAAGGATAACTATGTATTCAATAATTTTGTTAATAAAGTATAAATATTTTATTATTTTTTGGTACTAGAGATTGAACCCTGGGGGATTCTACCTCTGAGGTACACCCCCAGTCCTATTTTATTTTTTATTCTGAAACAGGGTCTTGCTGAGTTGCTGAGGCTGAACCTGTGATCCACCTGTCCCAGCCTCACCAATACTAGGATCATAGGGGTGCGTCACTAAACCGGCTTAAATATTTTAGTGAATAGAAATTTGCTAATGGAGTTAAGCCCTCTGAAGGGGACAAGGTGATGCTACCCACATCCCCACTTCAGAACCAAGAGGCCCATCTCTCCAGCTGTTTGGCAGGTTGGCTGCTTACAGCTGAAGCTGCCTTGACTAAGAACACTCACTCCATCTCCCTTGGAGCAGGTCACATGCAATGACTGGTCGATACAGGGTTCTAAACACCTGTCCCTCTTGCCTGGATTTTGGACATCTCTGGAGGGCCCAAGGTTGGGCTGAAATCAGTTTTAGAAAGGTACTGCAGCTCAACTTTTCCCCCTTTGTTTCCTTTTATCATTCACAAAGGCATAAGGATATTCCTGATAGCCTTCCTGCATGCAAACCTCAGAGTGTCACAGTCTTTTCCCAAAAGCACACCTGCCACACTTTCCTGGGTGTCACTCCAATCTCCTTCCCCACCAGCAGGAGCCATCATCCTAAATTTGGTGTTTATCATTCCCATATAATCCTTTAGATTGTGTGTGTGTGTGTGTGTGTGTGCGCGCGTGTACGTGTGGGTGTGCGTGTGGGTGTAACTAGAGATTAAATCCAGGGGCATTCTGCCTCTGAGCTACACCCCCAGCCCTGTTTTATTTATTTATTTATTTTTTATTTTGAAACAGGGTCTCATTAAGGTGCAGAGGGCCTCACTAAGTTGCTGAGACTGGTCCTGAACCCATGATCCTCCTGTCTCAGCCTCCCAAATCCTGGGACTACGAGCATGTACCACCATGCCTGCTTCTTTAGATTTTTTACCAGAAGAAGTTTTCAGTTTCCTACATTCTTTTAAAGCCAACTTTCTCATCATCTTACCAATTTAGAAACTTCCTCGGTTAAAATAATCACTGAATCAAATCTATGAAAAGAACAACAATCTGGACATATGTCTCAAGGTATAAATTTGTGCCAATGAAGATTTAATCAAAGATTATAGGTGAATTTAGGTGGAGAAATACGTTCTCTAAGTTCATATATAAGAAGAAAAGCATGTCTTCTCACCCTGGCCTGGCCTCAGAGACTGCCGCCATCTGGAAGGACCACTGGAATGAATTGACTTATAAAAATACTCTTTGTACCGCGTCTTCTCCTGTATAAGCCCAGTACATTTTACTCTTGAAAATAGGTAATAAAGAAAACACATACACAATATAGAAATGCATGTTGTGGCAACATTTCCCAAAGTGTATCTCATGAATTATCAGTTCCAGGGGATGCTTCTGGTTTTTACTTTACAGGAAAGGTCTTTGTGGTCAGTGAATTTGTAAAACTCTAGGTCAAACAATATAGAATAAGTTCATTTTCTCAAGAATGTGCAGATCCCTTCATGTGCTAACATACAATGTGGATTTTCAACAGGGAGATATTTTATATCATTCTCTCCAAACATTTGAATACAGAACCTTTTTTTTTTAGGGTGGTCTCATCAATATAACATTCAGAAAATATCTAATGCAAGTAGTAATTTCTTTTTTCTCCCTCCCCCTTTTTTTGGTACTGGGGATTGAACCCAGAGCATTCTACTTCCAAGCTACACCCCTAGCCTTTTTTTTATATACTTTGGTGCATTGCAATTACACATTATACTGAAGTATAGAGTGGTATGAACATACATGAACACAACACTTGGAGCACTTTTCTCTCCAGGTTCCACCATTTTCCCACCCTTTCCCCACACATGCCTTTGAGATTAGCATTGGTAATTTGATATACCTGCATAGCACTATTTCAACTGTTACCTTCTTTATGTCTCTATCCCCCTCTTCCCTCTCCTAAACCCCCTCCATCACTCTGTTGGAGTCTCTGTTCCTCTCTCTGAGTTTACCCTTGTTTCCCAATTTCGATCTAACTTCCATGTATGAGAGAAACCATACAACTGTTTGCTTTTTGAGACTGGATAAGCTTGCCTAGCATAATATTCTCAAGTCACATCTATTTTCCTGCAAATAACATAATTCTGTTCTCCTCTCACCCCCAGCCCCTTTTTAAAATTTATTTTTATTTTGAAACAGATGCTAACACTAAGTTGCTGAGGCTGGTCTCAAACTTGCAATCCTCCTGTTTCAGTCTCTCAAGTACTAGGATTACAGGTGTGTGCTACCATAGCTACCTATGCAAGTAGTAATTTAAGAGAAAATATCCAAATACATAGATAGCACCCAAACTAACCTTCAAATTTCAAACAATATAGTTAAACCAGAAACATTCTTCAGATTTTATAACAAAGACAGATATATATGCACAAGGACCCCATGAAAGGAAACTATGAACTTCAGCACTTTGGACATGAAGAAACACTATCTTCCATTTTTAACACCTTCCTGGACATGGGAGGTGAGCAGAAGAAGAAAGCTGAATTATAATTGGCAGGTTAATGAAGTCACTTATATTATGATTGTCATAGATTCAGTGAACTCAAATTCATAGTCAAAAGCAATGAGAAGGCTTGTCTTAAATCACAGAAAACTGGGGGACCATGGGTAGTGAGGGTATGCATATGTGATCCTAGTTCTTGGGTGAGGTTAACTCTTAACTTCCCATGTCTGTAACACTTCTAAACCTGTACAGGCAGCAGAGGACCCCAGTCTTTCCCATCCCCAAACTGTCTTCATCACTTGCTCTTCCCTGTTGACAACTAAAGAAAATACTGTAGGTGAACCCCTCCATGAGTGCGAGATGTGGCTACTGTCCATCGCTCAAGTGACCAGGAGCAAATCCTCTCCATTCTTATTCCAGAGGCGAGACCCCACACAGAGTATCTGATTAGCCATAAGACTGAGCCCCTGGGCTGCTGAGAGGCCTCCAAAAGTTTACTTCCTTTTCTTGACTTCCAAGGTTGAAGATGAGGTACTGTAATTGCATAACACTGTACACAATGGGGCGTTCCCTCAATAGAAAGTCATGTTGGCAATAGTCTAAGCTAAAAACAAAGGCCCTTTACAGTGACAAGGAACCATTTTGAATGATAACGCCTAGTTCTGTGGGAACCATAAAGTCGGCCTAATTGAAGAAACAGCTATAATTATGAATGTGGAGGAGGAGGAGGGGGCAAGGCGGGATCCAGAGGGAAGTGCACTGGGGGCTGTGCGCATGCATGTTTCTATAGCACTAAATCTCAATACGATGCATGGTTACAATAATCAATAAAAGTATATTAAGAAAGAAGAAAGAAAGAAAGAAAGAAAGGAAGGAAGGAAGGAAGGAAGGAAGGAAGGAAGATTAGCTGTAGTGCGTGAGGTTGATCCACTCAGCACCTTACCTGTGGAGCCCGGGGCTCTGACTTCCTTGTTTGGGCTGCACTTGGAAAGGTGGGTGTCAGATACAAATTAACTGAGCAGAGAGCACCAGAGCTTCTCCAGGCCTGGGAATGGAGCCACTGTGCCCCTCAATTCACTCGATGCCAATATTGTTTCTCTTATAAGAAGTCATTTGCCAGGGTAAATAAGATCCTCGTGTGTATATGGCAGGTAGCTGGCATTGCAACTGTGACACTAAGGAACCTAATGAAGAAAAGCTTACAATGTGATCTGGAGGGAAGGAAAAAGCACAGCTGCTAAGACTGGGACCCAGTCCCACAGTATTCACATAGAAACGAGAAGAGAAGGCCCATGTTTCCCAGCATGCATCTGTCTAGAAGTTACTACGTTTGTAATTACATGAATTAGCTCATTGAATCCTTCCAATGGTCAGATGAGGTAGGCATGGTAATTATAGCCACTTCACAGAAGAGAACACCAAGTCTTAGAAATGCTAAGTAACCTGCCCAAGGTCAGAGAGTTCATCAGTTGTAGAGGAGCCTGGCCTGTCTATACTCTGTGCTGGTCATGACATGATCCTCTGGACTTGTTTCTCTCCCATTCATGGCTCCATGACCTCATTTTTAACACATGACTGAGAGGGAAAGAAAGACAAAGAAAAGAGCAGCTAATTAAGTCATGATTATTTCTAGGTAGGATTGAGGGTGTATTGTGGCGTGACTAATGGTGCGGCAATTCCCATTTAGTATTCAGGAAACGACCAGTCGTGTGTGTGCAGATGGCGAGCCTCGGAAGTATAGCGTTATTCTTATGGAGAATTGCTCTTTTGGCTTGGTCCACCAGAGCCACACAGTGGTCTCTTGAAATGTGCCTTAGTGAAAAATCAAGCAGAAAGGCAGCCACATTTCCGAATTCACTGGATTTCTAGGGTGACAGCCACATCAATACAGCCACAGAGAGGTGGCAGAAAATGTGACATGCCTTTCTAGGAATAACCCAATGCCTGGTTGAAAGCTACAATTCTCGCCAAGAAAAGCAGCACAGTGGATTTTACAATTTACATGTGGATATATGAAAAATTAAATTTACTATAGAGATTCACTTACCTCTATTATAAAAGGGATCTTGGATTTTATGAGTCACTGACATGCTCCTGTAAGTTGCCAGTATTTTATCTTTAAATTTTTTTATAAAAATATTTTATGAAAACAAAATATCTTGCTAACTCAGGGACTCTGAGATAGCAAAATTTAAGATTTTAATATTAGCTGCTGCAATAAAATTTTTAGGAAATTCCTAGAAACAAATGAAAACAGAGACACAACTTATCAAAATCTCTGGGACACCCTGAAGGCAGTATTAAGAGGAAAATTCATAGCACTGAGTGCCCACATAAGAAGAACAGAAAATCACCAAATAAACAACCTAATGACACACCTCAAAGCCCTTGAAAAACAGGAACAGTCTAACCCCAAAGCTAGTAG